>DVQP01002085.1:0-13345 GCA_018231745.1 Danaus eresimus
ACACATATTATTTATGTATTACAAACTTCATAATTCGACACGCGGCATTGTATGTGAAGTTAGTTCCAAGGCTAGAGTTCAAGTGGTCTACCTTGTTCCATTTGTTTCTTGAGGAATTCTTCTTTGGCCAGTCGTTGTCGCCTCTTCCGTTCGATTCTCGCCGCCTCCGCTGATTCATCCTGTGGATGTTTCATTGCTTGTAATGTGTTATACATATTTCACTTTTCTATTTAATTGATTACACGTAAATTATATATGAGGTCGTAAATATTAGAACAATAAGAAACCAAATAAAATGGAGTAAGAACAAATATAATTAAAAATTCAGTTTAATCATTGCTTTTTTTTTATTTCAATAAAAACATAGTCCATACTAATCAGCCGCACTCTTTACATCCAAAATTCCATTGAACGTGATAAAAACATCACTTATTAACTGGCAACATCTATTGTGTAATATTAATTAAATCAGTGGAAATGCTCGTGTTCGAATTCATAATATAGATTGCTTCGACGACACTAATATTCTAAGTTCTAATAATAACCATAGTCTAGGTCTGAGCAAGTCCACAAATCATCACTGCCGTACAATTTGTATAATTCTAACATTATCATATATAAAAGAAATAGCACACTTGCAATCTCAAATACTACTACAGTCCTTAATGTTCTAAACTACCTGTAATGACCAAACTGAACCTCTTCACACAAAAAACAAGAGGGTCACTTATATATTTCATACGTCCGTTTGACTTCTTAAGAAATACCTTGAAACATCACAAAAACGCGAATATTACAATTGTGTAAAACCAAAGGTGAAAAGACAATCATAAAACATCAAATACACATCGAGACCGGATGGGACTCCATTATTTGGTGGTGGAGTCGGCGGGGGAAGTTGTCTTGTCGTCCGGGAACTGTTTCTCGACCTGTTCCGCGACCCACTTCCTGACCTTCTGCTCCGTCCAGAACCCGTCGTAGAATATGGTGGGTTTGATCCAACAGCCCTGCTGAGGCTGGAAGTCCTCGCGCTTGCAGTCACGACCAACGAGAAGGTTCCGGGATGGCATGTTGAGATTCAAGTTGAGATTGTGAGGCTCGTACGAGAAATGCCAGGGACTCAGCTCGTAGTAGTTGGGGAAGGCGTGCGGCGGAGGCAAGCGCGGGGGAGCGTACAGCGGCGGCATCATCACGAAACTTACGTTGGAGTTGGGACGAACGTGGGCGTGGGCGGGGGCGGGGGCGGGCGGCGCGACGTAGGGTGGCCGGGGAGCGTTTGCAGCGGGCGGCAAGTTAGCGGCCGGAGTTGCCGGAGGATTTGGGAGATTCGGTGACATGTTGATTGCCAGGTTGGCTGGCATCGGATGAGCTTTGGCCACGGGAGGGTTTAGTGTATTCTTAGGTCCCTTCTGTGGAAAAACCTGAGGTAGGTTTACATTGGCTTCAGTATCTTTTCTATTAATTGGCTTTGACAGGTTCTTTGGTTCTGTTTTAATAAGCGGATTGCTGCTGCTTTCTTGAACAACTTCAGGCACTATGATGTGGTTCGCAGCCTCATTTTTGTTACTTTCAAGGAGTTCTAATAGTTCTGAAGCAAGGTTTCCACCAAAACTCAAAAGAGTTTCACGAAGACCATTTGTCACAGAGCACTGAAAATACACACAATTGCTAAAATAATAAAATATTTCAAGATAATTTTAAAAACTTAACAATCTTTTACTAAGGTAAGTAATTTAAGTATGTATCTGAAATATTATAAATTAAAGAAGAAATGGTCGCATAGAATTGGAATATTTTACAAAATAAGATTTAACCAATTTTTATACCTACAAATTAACTTTGGTAAACTAACCATGTTAATTAATATACATGTAATACATACCTTCCTTGCTCTATGAATAGCGAGTCCCTTGTTGGTTGCCACCGATGTTGCATAGCCAACATTATCTCGTTGTATATCCAGACTTTTTACTTTAACAGACACAAAACATGCAACACCTGCTGTGTATTTGCCATTATGATGTTCTGCAAAATCTGTAAAAGAATATAATTAAGACATATTTCAGGTCATTAATTCATGATGCATGTTAGTTCACAAATAGTTTTTTTCCACTGTTATCAAAAAACCATTTATTCTATAAACTACAACATGAAAGTAATTACATAGCTATGTGTATTCACCTCTACTTAACTTATTATAACCAAGACCACGGTGGTCTTTCCTTACCTAAGTCTTGTGAAGTGACCGACCAGCTCCAATTATTGAACCCCCACTGAGAGTGTCCAAAGTTTATCAGTTGCTGTCGGCGCTGTTGCGGCTCATCGTCATCGCCTTGGCTTTCAGATGCAAAATCACACTAGAAAAGGAAAACATTTATCAGTAAAGATCATCATCCTAAAAATGTATAAGAGAAAATCTATAAACATATGCATCATTGTGTAAATCCTAAACAACTTTATCTTATTTAAGAGGCGTGTTTGAGGTATCGTGTAAACATTTATAGATAATGCTTGCCCTTATTTATATTCTTGTGTAAAATAAGCAGTGCAAAAAACAGATAATAATAAGTTTGTATTTTAATAAAATTGTATACACGTACTCGTGCAACGTATTCCATTCCCAAACCAAGCTCCATTTTCATATTATTAGCGATAGCAGGGTATCCGGGTTTTCTCTGCATCTTTGTAGATATTATATGAATAATATTACGATGCCAAATGTTATTAAACTCATTCGAGATTCTTTTGCGACATGTACAAGTAAAGATTCACGTATTTCAATTCAAAAGCTTTAATATTTTCCTAAATTTATAGTAAACGCAACACGCAAAACAGTACACAAAACAATCGCCATAGACTAATAGATGCAGAATGCAGATTGAAGATATTGAGCGAGAAACACGTAGGTATCAACTGTTGACACATTTAAAAAAACGAAGTCGATCCTAAATACAGATTACAGCAGTCAACTCCTGAAATGTTTGCTCTGGGAAGTAGGAATCTAGTGCATAGTTGTCATCACCACATTGACATTACGGATAATATACATATGTTTAGGAATGCAATGAATATCATTACAAAAGTACATTACACAAAAATTTAATTTATAATTGTAGTATTTTTATCATTTAAATATGAGGTAGACTTTTTCAAGCGCCTCTGTAAGGTGTCGGAGATTTAACCAGTTTGTCAAACCTCCATATAAACATTATTAAAAGCTTTAAGTGTTTTAGACAACTAGGTATTTGTATAGACTATAGCCGGTTTCGTCGTTCATGAAAATTAATTCTAAGATATGACTTTAGATCCATATAAAATGTTTTGAATATTGCTATAAAGCTGTCAAGTTACATTTCGTTCAATTTCAGTTTTGCTTAAACACCGATAACTTTAATAATTTATAAATACAGACATTATTGCTTTGTACCGAGTGTTTGAAGCAGCGAAATAAATTTTTTAGATATTTTAAAATAAAAAATGGTTCACATGCAAGAAATAGATGGAAGCATGCTGGAAGGGGTAATTATTTTCATTAAAATTAATTAATATTGCCATTCACGTTTATATTTTATTAAAATAAATTATATACTGCTTTCCAGGGCGGGCAAATTCTTAGAATGTCCATATCACTGAGCGCTATACTGAATATTCCAGTCAGAGTTACAAATATTCGAGCCGGACGCAAGAATCCAGGTTTAGCTGCACAACATTTAAAAGGTGTCGCTTATTTTTAGTTTTTAGTTTTATTATATTATTTGTATTACTTCGTATCATATTACAATAGTATTTGTGGTATTACAAATTTATAGTGGTGATTTAATTTATATATAAAAGTAAAAATATCAGTGTGAGTATAATTAAATTTTAACTTATTTAGTACCACATTGGCATAACTACATTTTTATGCATATCCTAAATAATTAATATGAATTTAGTATTTAGTTTTATTAACAGAAAATTACTAACATTGTTTTACAATTGTAATATAATTATTTTCACTTTTTGTCTAGGTATTCAGCTAGTTGCAAATATGTGTCAAGCCAAGCTTAAAGGGGCTTGTATTGGATCAACAGAAATTGAATTTACCCCCGGCAAAATCAGAGGAGGACATTATGTCGCAGACACACAAACAGCAGGGTCTGTTATATATATAAACCAAGAAACTATGATTATTTGATTACTTATATGCCTAGAATAAATTACACATCATAACACGATGTTATCCAATTATACACATATAATTTTGAGATATATTTGTAAAATAAAAACATAGAATTATATAAATTACTTTGTGTATTACGAATATTTAATTAATCTACTTAAAGTGTTGTAGTTCTCATTTCCGTTACCAAATTTATTAATATACAGTTTTAAAATATCATCAGTTCAATAAGTCTGCTAATCCAAGTGGCCCTGCCGTGTGCACTGTTTGCTGATGGCCCCACCACTATGGATTTGAAGGGCGGCACCAATGCGGATATGGCACCGCAGATTGATTACATGGAAATGGTATTCCGGAAGATTCTGAATAAATTTGGTGCTGATTTCAACATGCAGATCCTAAGACGCGGGTGAATTTCAATAATCCTATGCTATGTTATATACAATTGTTAGTATATTTTCATTGTATTACATATATATTAATCTGAAATCCAATTATGTTGCGGTGAGATAAACAATGTTATAAGTCATTGTGTCACCTCAATGGGTTTGTAAAATATTTCAGCTACTTTCCACGTGGCGGAGGTCATGTTCGAGTTGAAATAACTCCGGTACATATGCTGCATTGCATCAATCTAATGGATAGGGGAGAGATTGGAGACATCGGTGGAATCAGTTTCGTGGCCGGAAACTTGCCAGTCAAGGTGTTTGGACTGATCACATTTATATATTTAATTATTTTGTTTAATAGTTGATATCAGGTATTCATCTTAACATTTTGGTTTGTTGAAGTATAACTTTTGTTAATCAATCTTTGGACAGTCACTAAATCTCATTTGCCCTATGATAATATGTAAAAATGGTCTTTAGCACTAAGTTGCCATTTCTATAAACTTTTCTAATTGTATGTCATCGAGTTGTAAAATATATGCTTACAGAATTCATTAGAAAATAATGTGTCAGAAATTGTTATTACTATATAAAAAAAAAATGTGTTGTTTTAGTTCGCCTACCAGATGGCAGATGGCGCTAAACATGAAATAGGATCAAATCAAAGGTTAAACATCAGAAGTTACAAAGAAGACAGGTCGATGGCCTCGGACAACTGTAATGGAATTGTGTAAGGATTCAAAACTGTGCATATAATATACTTAAAACATTTGTCACGTAGACCAAAATGGTTTGATTCATTTATACAGAAACTAGAAAAGCGAAGTTTTTGTTAAGACTTCCGCTGACATAGAGGTCTTTAAATTTTGGTACATGCAAATATCAGAAGGAATCTCAAGTAATGACGCATAGAGACTTTAAAATACAAATAATCCTGTAAACGTAATTTGTCTTAGAATTACTGACGTGTTAGAGTTTTGCATTGTTATTTAAAAACAATATATTTTTACAAAAAATAATTTTTGGTAATAAATATTTTTTAGTTTTTTGATGGTAATTTTGAGGATTACTATCGGTATACAGCGGACGTAATAAACAAACGTGTGTTATAACTGTATAATAAATATAATAAGTAATTAAAACTCAGCTGTGTCCGTGAGCTGGTTGTGAATGTTCCGGAGACCTTAACTACATCCTTATAAGAAGATTCACTCACAAAAAATCTTTAAGTCTACAACGAACCTTCTAGAATATTGAGTGTTTTTTTTTTTAGAATATATATGTATTTTTTTAAGATGAATCTGAATGACACTACAGTCCAGTACGATACAGCTTGTTGTTTATTGTTCCTATTGTAATTATCGCAGTCTGTCATGTTCAACGGCGTCGTGTGTGTTGGGGGCGTGCGGTCTCGGGAGGCGCGGGCTGGACCCGGGGGAGGTCGGGGCCTCCGCCGGGAGGCTACTGCGACAGACCATTGACACGGGAGTCTGTGTGGACTCCCACGCGCAGGTTCGTACACACTTACTCAACATTAATATATTGTTGGTTTTAATACATTTATATTACGAGATTATCTATATGAGGAGATTTCGATTATCTTATCCGACAGGGAAAGTTTTTATTTGTATTCAATATATGGACCGTTTATATTGAAAGTGGTTTAAGTTTATAGTTAAGAAAAATGGGCTATCACGTAATTGACGCTTATTTTAATGTAATTTCCTTATATATAACTAGTCCGTGTTTAATTTCCCAATAAAATCCCATGTTTCGTACAACTTAAAAGGGTTCGGTAAATGACTCTGACAGAGGTAGGTGGCATAGCAGATGGAGGCCGATTAGTGGTTTGTTGTTTTTTATTTATTTTTTACTAGCCGTGTCCGGCGGCTTCATCCGCGGACGATTTGCATTGTTTCCCCTCCGATTTTCCTCTACTCATAATTTAAGATGGAAATTAAACAATTAGAAAATGTACAGTGCGTAACGTGTGAGAAGAAAATAAATATGACAAGGCTGTACGACTCCGAATTTTTGTGAAAAAAAAAAACAACAGTAGCGCCATCTTGTTGCATGAAAATTGGTAATCCTATAAAGATTTATTTCAATTTATTTTATTTAAGAGTTGAATTTTTAAATAAATGTAGCCTATGTACTATTCCAATTCATAGTCCAGTTGCGTAATTAACTGGAAACCAATCTATTACGTACTTTTGGCGACACCTCTATCTAAAAAAGCGTACCAACCTTCAGACTCATAATATTTATAGGATAACGTGTCAAGAGATGCTAATTTAGGTTATTTATTCTAATTTTTTTTGTTAAAATTACTAACTTCATATTAACATATAGGTAAGAACAAATGCTAAACAACTATTATCTTAAAACAACTGCAAATATTTATTTTAGATAATTATAAATAAATTCGCACAGACATGTTATTGCCGTCAAATATAAAATTGTATGTGTCGTCATGCGTATTTGTAAACAAAATTATATTAAAATGAAGTATATTTTAAGCTATATTTGATTTTTCAAAATTTAAATGAAACGATTTTTACAATTGTCCAATTTTGAAAGTTGTGTTACCATTTACAGCACACAAATATGTGTTACCTGTAGTGTAATCAGCCAAGAACACATTTAAATAACAGATTAAATGTTGATAAAACAATATAAAGAAAGCCGGACCTCATACGACTTGCCTGTGTTTAAATCGACAAACATAGTAACATTAATTTTCTCAAAACAAAAGAGAACGGACTTACACTATATCCAAAACAAACGGTCCATATCAGTCTAGTCTAGTATTATTTAGATAACTCGAACATAAATATATACAAAGTCTATATTTAAATCCTTGATTTGTATAGAGAACTCTTCTTCGTCAGTACTGATTTGTCAACTAACAGAATATCAACCGGGTTATCCAATAATGTCATACGTCATTAAAGCGTCTATCAATATACACATTATATTTAATGCTAATAAATAATAGTTAAAAAAATTTAAAAACTAGCTTTTTATAGAAAACCGAACTGAAAAATAGAAAATAAATTTTAATAAATTTATTTAAAAAGAGAGTGGGGTGCTTTTTAAAATATTATCGTAATGATAATCACTACTAATATCTGTCAATAAAATATTTATAACTATTGACACCGTGCACCCCACGCCTTTTTAAATAAATTTAGCAAATTGAAAAACTTTATCAAATTAGTGTATTGTCAAATGTTGTCGCTCCTCGATAAATCTACAAAGTTTGAACGAAATCTGGCCGTTTAAAATGGGTCAAAATTGGGCCCAATGAAGTCGGTTACAAGCAAACATACATGTGAAGCTAATAAAAAGCGTGTAAAAATAGGAATTGTAATAAATTCTTTATATAATATTTGTTTTTAATATGGAGCTAATATTATTGTACAGGATCAAGTGATACTGTACATGTGCCTAGCATCCGGCCTGTCCTCGGTCCGCTCGGGCTGCTCTACCCTGCACACACAGACAGCCATACACATAGCAGAGACTCTTGCTAAGGTAACATATACATATTTACTGATATATTATGTTATATATCTGCGAGTTGTAATAAGTCATTTAATTATTTGGTAACTAAAATTAACCTATGATAGAACTATTGGGATACTTATAGTTAGAATTTTATATTATTTTATATCATCTGAAGTTTCAGTATACTTTGTATTAACTTATTCATTCATCTGTTTAGGTTAAATTCGAGATAACTTCAGATGGTGAACAGGACATTATAACATGTACAGGGATCGGTCTCAGCAACAAATCTGTTCCTGAAGAATAATGAATAAGATGTGCTCAGGGAAGGCGCTAGTCACTAAGGATATATTTGTGAAGGGTGACTTCTATAAACAACTGCCATTTAATATCACAAGTTAGAACAATGACATAGTCTTAACAAATTTGTATAACGTAAATAATAAACACATTTATTTAAATTAATTTATTTTATCTGACTAAATGTCAGCATCCTCGGTGAAATATAAATTCGATTACTTAATGACATACACAATTTCCTAGCAATGTTTATGTCGGAAATAAAATGTATACATCCAAAGAAATATCCACGTATTAGTGTATTTTAAATAACTTTTATTTGTGAAGCCTCAATAATGACATCGGTCCTCTAGCAAATACTATGGGATGACATCCAATGAAAGGGACTTTAAGAATTATAAAAAAAATCTATGTTACCAACTAATGTAATGTAACGAAAAGAAATATAAAATAAAAATATATATATAATTAATTTCAACAAAAAATAATCTTACCTAATCCTCACACAAGCCCTCAAAAACAAAATGTTATATACATCGATTTTATTAAACACATCACAAAATATACAAAATTGTACTGCGGAAGAAAATAAAAATATACACAAACAATGAGACAATTATAATTTTCTTGTGAATCCACAAAAGTAGGATAGCTAACATGACAGACTTTTCCCTACTACTTACTTTAAATAATGCCATCTTCCCAGTGCAATAATAAATGCCTTTGCCACCAACACCTCAAAAATACATAAGGATTTGTTTTAATTTAATGCAGAAAAAAAGGTATTGATTATTACTGTCGTTACAATCGCTAGATAGTGATAACAATCGACAAAAAATCTACATTTTTATTATAATTTATAGTATAGAACATCACTAGTGTTTAGAAAAATATTAATGACTTTTTGCAAAATGCACAAATATATTTGTAATTAGAATAAGTATTGGGTAGAAATATAGTTCTTATAGAAAGAAAAATATATATAGAAAGGTATTAAATGCGGGGACAAAGTTTGATGACCTTTCATGCTTTCATGTGACGTCACTTTGTATTGACTTAATGATAACTCCAAACTGAAAAACCTTTAGCAAACGACAAACTTTATGTATTGTGTGGAATGATGTCTCTATAACCAAAAACTTACGATTTACAACACAAGTCTCTATGTAACTGACTACCCAAATAGAAATTTTGTTTGGAAGATAATGGAAGTCTGTTATGTTGAATCTTCAACATTTATAAATACCAATAATGTATAAAAAAAATTACAACACATCAGCTCCGGGAAGTCTAACTAGCGATGGCCTCAAATGTAAATGTACAAAATACTACACTACATTAATGTACCTAGTCCCATGAATTTGTGCGCTATTTGTTTCCCTGACGATTATTCCGATTTCTTCGCTTTACCGTCGCTTGGAGCCTCCACTACCGCTGGTTGATCTTCATAACTGAAAATATAATATATTAATAGTTTCATGTCAAATTTATTGCATGTAGATGATAACGGTATAAATAAATATTAACTTACTTGAACAAAGCGTTGATATCTCCTCTCAATAATGCAAGAGTCAACGGCGTGCCGAGGCAGGCGGGTACTAAATACAATAAGGCAGGCTGGGCGTGCTTGAACACATGCATCACCAGTATGGTAGCCAGTAATCCCAGGATGTAGGCGGAGAAGGTAGCTCTGAAGTACAACTCCGAGCCACGTTTCAAACTTTTGTCAAATCTTAGCAGCAGGGCTATAAAGATGCCAGGAACAACAATATCACCGAGACCCAACATAGCAAAGTTGCTAGCATTAAATCCATTGACTAATAAATCTTGGGGGAATACCACTGCAAGAGAACAAAAATATATATAAACCTGTAGATAAGATAATACATAACTTATAACTAAACAAATAATATGTATTGTAATAAAGCAGAGGATTTACTTACATTTGATAGGAGACTCAAAAGACTTAGCGACAGTAACCATGACATTGGTGCCAAACACCCAGAATATGTCATAAAGGAAGAGTCCGCACAGTAAGATGCATCCCGTCACTACATTATTCAGATGCAACATTTCAACAGCATTCACCGCAAATGCAATACCAAATAAGTTGTTAGCTATCCAGTGCTAAACAGAAAGGGCATACATCATTTAATATACAATATGTATAAATGCCTTTATCTTGTAAATAGACATTGTATAAATCTCACTTCAGTTTATTGATGTTTTAAATACTAATTTGTAATCTCAAATATTAAAGGTTTAATAGCTACCTTCTTAAATAGATACCAGGCTCCAAGAATCAAAGAAATAACAAGACAGATCACATCATATGAAGTGAATTTGTAATTAACAATGTCCGAGTGCCCCTCCTGTTCACCGCGGGTGAAGAGGATGTGGTAGGGGGTGTTTGGGACTGATGCTGGCACAATGAGCGATATAATAGGGCTGAAAAGTAAAAACTGATTGATACACTGCTTATGAAATAAATCAAGTCTAATAAATTATGACCTAGTCACTATAATATACACATTATTATTACAGTTTTATAAAATGTTGTTTGTTACTTATTTACCTCAATAAATGGCTCAGTGCAAGAACACCGAGAAAGAAGAAATAGCCAGTGAGGAGTAGATTAATGTATTCCTTTGAAAAGAACTGGAAGAATATATACAGAGCAAACAACGCACACGATGCTATCAGTGGAAAGATTAATGCATCCTTTTTTGACATAGTTTCAGCCTTCTCGCCTGAATTCTGTAACAAACATATTTTACAGAATATCTCATGAAGGGTTCTGAAGAGATTTGGGGTGTTATTTAATTAAAATAATTAAAATTAAGTACGAAACTTGTTATTCTAGAATAATATGAGTAGTTGAGAGGTAACATTATTAGATAGTATTTAATATTTTATGAAACCGAGACAGAAGTAAGAGGCAAAACATGCCACGATGACATTACGTGCACCTTTCCGATTGGATGCTCATTTTGCTCAATCAATTAAAAAATACATCATTATAACATAAAAATATTTCTAATACGAACCTTTTTATCCGTTAAATATTTTACAGACCGAAAAGATCCAAAAAATATTGGCAATATAGCCATTATTACTAGACTTAAGTAGGCAATAGCAACTCCTTCAATACTTGATGGAGGCTTTTCGGTAACATTTTGTACAGCTTCCCTGACACTTTCTTCTATGTTTATAGGAATTTCTGTTACAGATTCAGCCATCTTCACAGTTTATTATACAAAATTATTATGCAAAACTTTGCTGGTCTTTCCCGACGACTACGCTTTTGGATTTGACAAGAAAATGACAAGTGTACAGTTGTTAATTGTTTCTGAATGTTGGCACTATATCAGTGACAACAAAACTAAAATTATATACTCATGCTATGTATATATTGTATAAAACATTATTCGATAACAAAACTTGTATTTTTAAATTAATATGTATATACACATAAAAGAAAATAAGATTGATCTGAAAAAATAAGATTGAATTTCCCTTTTTGCAAAATTTTATTAGAGTATTTTAAATGGTTTAACATTGTACAATATATTAACATTTATTAATTTTAAAACCAATAATATTAATGTGATATTTAATTTAGATATTATTTTCTATTAAGATTATATTAAATTTATATTACATGGAACTAATCATCTGGATATAAAGTGTTGATATGATAAAAATGTCAAACTGAACAATCTATAAAATTTAAGTTAGCCAAGTTATTCTTAATGTACATAAGTATTGTCGATTGTGTAGGTTCCTACCTACTTAATAGATACTTATACTTGTAGTTCTGTTTCACTAATACTACCCCACCACTTAATGTAATAGAAAATGCACTGTAAAACGTACAGCGGACCAAAATTTAAAAAATAAAATATTAAGTCATGATTTTGTATTTGGCTAATTCTTCTAACTCTTTCGCAATAAGAAGTAACGCATAGTCGATATGGAAGTTACAAGTGGAGCTGAGGAGGGTTTTGTAAGAGAATGGACCCCATGTTCTCATATCTTGAACTTGATACCTGCACGGATACAAAACGGATTGTTTTCTAATGAGCTCTGCTTGACTTGTGTGGATGCCGTGAGTGAATATATTGCGCTCGGTACTAACGTTGGACTGGTTTATTGGTATGATAGAAGAAAGGGAAATATTCAGCGATTAAGATGCGAGGTAAATTATACATATGGCAGAAATCTATAGCCTTGTAAATTATAAAGTGTTTTCTTGAATTTTATTATTGTATGTTAACATATATAAATTGTATCTATTATAAAGAATAGAAAAAATTGTAAATTAATTTAGATGTTCATATATAAAATGACTTTAATATATTTAGTTACAAGTGGTGTCCTTAGATTTTATAAATAAATAATCAATGCAACACATAACAGATCTCTAAGAAAACAATCCTCTTAGAATTTTTTAATTATACAATTTCTTAAAGCTCGTTTAAAATTATACTTATGTTATCGGACTAATAATTCAATATTTTTTCTATATCTACATATATCTATAGTTTTAGAATTAGTTATAAACTTAAAGATTCAGGTTTGATAATAGTCATTGATTGTCATTATACTAACTTTATGTATTTCAAATTCCTATTTTTTACTTTCTATCAAAACAGTCCTTGTTATAGGAGATTGTTTGTAAGTGGCACAAAGACCTTATAAATGTTATCAAATTGATAATGTTAATGGGGCATTGAACCAAGTTTAAAATGTTAAGGTCGCATAACAGAGAATAGTAAACATATTAATCTGAATAGTATTGATTAAAAACTACATATTTATTGGGACACGACACAAATAGTAGAAAAATTAATTTTAAAAGTAAATTAATACCCAGTGATTCTTGTTAAATAGTTTTTTTAAGAATTATATTTATGATTTTTCTGTATATATGTTTTAATATTTAAGGGAATAATATTAATGGTGATAAATATGTAACAGTATA
>DVQP01002086.1:0-13345 GCA_018231745.1 Danaus eresimus
TTATATTATATTATATTATATCAAAAACCTTTTTTGCAGATTGAAACATTTATTAGTCGCTACCAAAGCATCTTCTCAGCTGCTGAACAAGCTGGGGTTCGTAGTATTAATGAAAATATCGCAGCCTCAATTATTTGGAGCAATAATAATTACAACGCAGTTAATGGCTGGTTACGTAACCAATATGACAATAGCGCCAATATGATTACATCGAGCTTATTGATCATGGTCTCTATATTTATAGCTTTTTACAACCACTGATAAAATACTGCTAACTAATTATAGTTTTAATTTATAGCACAATCATTTGCATATAATGTAAAATTCTGTTGTACCTTAAAAATAACTGTAAAATTTAAGTACTTTGTAAATAAATGAATTACCAAAGAAAATTAATTTAATTTAAACCTGATTTATATATTAATAATTTAATTACAAAAAGGAGATAAGATAACAATATGGTTTTGGATATTCTACTCGTAAATAAATATGAAGTATTAGTTATATGTACATATATATATCAGAGATGAGAAGTAAATAGTTGAATCGAATAGCTGCTCTATCAGTACAATTATGATCCGAAGTCGAGCAGCAAAGTGTAATTAATTATATTTCACGTTTATTTAGATTTGTTTTGTTTTTTGTCTTAATTCTAAATAGATGAAGAAATTAAAAAAAAAACTCTAGTATAATAATACTATAACCTTCGCTCATTGTTCTTTACATGCTTCAATGTTTGGCTACGCTATCGATTACTCATACTAAGTACAAAACAATGTCACGTTTTTGAGTTTTTTTTAATTTAAACTAGATATTTGTTTAGTTTGTAAAATTATTTTTTACAAATTATATTACTTTCCTTGTATTATAATACTCGTAGCTGGCTGTAGAATAATATTAATACCTTAGAATAATAAGTCATACCTTAGGCTTAAAATAATCAACAAATATAAAAAATAAAAGGAAGTTCTATGTAAGGTCAGAATAAACTAAAGATGCCTAAAAGAAAGTTGAGTCAACAATATTATTTTCTTATGGTAATAGTCAGGAAACGAGATTCTATTGGTCCTATAACCCCAGTCTAATGATAGTATTCTTAGCCGGCAGGATCTCTTTATTCAGGGTACAAAAGTTAAGGATTTTTTTTTAGAACACCAATCGAATTTGTATACAAATCTAATAAGTTAATTTCAAATTCTTGTTTATAATTTCTTGTGTTGATATGCAAGTTGAAATATCTTATCTGAATTTCTGAATCATTTACCATGTTTTATATACACGTACTATTTAAAATGTACAAATTATTTAAAAATATTAATCAATATTTAGATATATAATAAAATTAAATATGACAAGACTAATAATTATTATTAATGTAGTTATAATTGTAAGTGTTAAAACATTGTTACATGAATTAGAACACATTTTAATTTTATAATATGTACCAAATTGTTACTCGTGGACATTTCAAAAGTATAGATAAGGGATTAGATTTATCGGATGTTTGTATGATCAACTGCGGAATTTATTTCTTTATCTCATCTCACCAAAAAGACTTTATCAGTATACTATCAGATACTTTCAAATGTCTCATTTTTTCAGTGGTGATCGGAACATTTAACTAAGTGAACTAAGTGACCGAATAAAATGGCCCGGACAAAGTTTGAGTGTTACTTTATAATTTTCATGTCTTTAATATTATATATTGATACGAGAAGTCTTCCGATTAGTGAATACAGTGTGAAAGTAACTGAAAACCAATATTCTAACGGAGCTGTCTCACAGCTTGAAGAACAAAACACGATTTATCAGAAAAAAGTAAATAACGTTGCAGAATCTAATGTGATAAATGAAAAGCAATCAATTATTAAGGCATCTCTTGACCCAAAAATTCGGAATTCCAATGTCAGACCGGGCCAAACAGTAAGATCGTATGCGGTTGCTATAACAAGAAATGGAAACAGCTTCAATGGAGTTGCAACAATAGATTTAGATGTGACTGAGCAGACCAGGGAAAATGCTATAAGATTTAATATATTAGACCTGAATATACAATCTGTTAAAGTCGGAGTTTTAACAGATGCAAATGCTGTTGATACTAATTTTAATGTAAACAACAATAACTTAGAAATTAGACCAACTCAATCAGGAACTCGTTTTGTAGTAATTATTGAATACATCGGAAATCTGCGTGGAGATGGCAATGGACTGTACTTAGGACAATATGATAACAGGTAAGAAATACAAAATATAATAAGCTTAAGTTTGTCCAAGTAATGTAATAAAAGTAAAAAAAAAATCTTTTTAATTCAATTTCGTGATAGTGTGTTTTAATATTAAAGCGATGTTGAGTGACACTGAGATAAAATTTATGTTAGAAAAAAATGGATAAAATATTCATCGAAACTAATTAGATTCAAAGGAGCAACCTTAGGAATAACAGTTCCTGGAATGCATTTTAATAATTAATTAATTTAAAATCATCTTTTAGGACTTTGTGTTAATAATACTGATGTTAATGTGGGTGGTTGAAGTTACAGGTTATTTTCTAAAACAATTTGTTTTACAGTGATTATGTAGCAATGAATCTTCATCCAATGAATGCAAGACGAGTATTCCCTTGTATGGACGAACCTTCTCTTAGATCAAGAATAGCGTTCACGTTCAATAACATGGAATATGAGACCATGGTATCAAACAGTCTATTGCAAGCTGAAAGCCAGTAAATATAGTAGTTCATTTTAAAAAATTACACAATGCAACATATTTAGATAAAACAATTTTTTTATACACATAAAAAATATGCTCATTTGATATATAGAGATATCTTCTTTCGAAAGCTCATTTTCTTTTCAACAAGTCCCAGTTTAACAGTCTCTATTATTTCAAGTGAGCATTTATCATTCTATTACAATTTTCTGTTGACGATACTGAAATTTTATCATAAAAATTACAATCATTTGTCTAGAAAAATAGTTTTATTTACATATATGTTTCAAAATTATTATATGTGTATTTATATTAATTGTGATAACTTGGAACCCATCTATATTCTAGAACAGCATTTAGGGCTTTAGAAACTCCCTCTCATGTCTGGGGTATGGTGGCTCATAATTTAGTCAGCATAAGTGTACCAGTGCCAAATGTAATAATATATGGGCGGCAAGGAATTGGTAATCAGGATGCTCAAGCGGCTGCAGCAATAAACTATTACTTTAATGCATTTAACGAATGGACTCAAACATCTTATTTCCAAATCGTTAACGAACAAGATAATAGATTGCATATTATGGCTGTCCCTGATGTTAATAGGGAATGGTACGCTTTATCTACAATTTGCATTTGGTGAGTTTATATTTTCATATTAAAAATATTTAGTTTCACCGCTTCGAATACTTTTAAAGAAATAAATTTTAATAATTTTATATTATTTAGTTTTTTGTGCCTTTTAGTTTCTTAAGTAAGAAATCGAACAAGACTAGTTAGCAAACATCAAGGAAAATCTTGTTAAAAATTTAGTAATGCAATGCATGTATGCAAATAGTTATAGTATAGTATATTTATTTTGTATATATACAGTATACAACTTCAATTTTTATCAAATTTGGTTAAGTAGTCGTTACAACTAGAAAAGTTTTAGTTATCATGAAATTATCATTCCATTATTATACATATATTTTATGTGTTCTAAATAAGAAATAAAATAATTTTTCTTCATTGTCAAGCTATGTATTAAAAATATCTGTCACGAATAATTGAAATAACGATTATAAAATGGCTTAATAGGGAACCATACATTTTTATGCCAACGAACCATGCGGTCAAACAAAGGAAGACTGCTCTTGTCACAATAGCGGAGGCAATGTCACGACATTGGTTTGGATATGTTGTTTATCCTGAAAATTGGCGTCACCAGTGGGTTGTTACAGGTTTAGGAAGCTACGTAGCATATGATATTGTAAGAGAGGTATGTTGAACAAACTTTATGTCATGCTTTTTGTTCAATTGTTCACATCAAATATGTTTATAGATTAAACTGTTGAGTAAATAGATAAATAGATTTAGATGTAATGATACAAATATCAAGTCATTTTAATTCTTCGTGAAGTGTAAGATAGAACAATATGATCTATTTTATCTTATACGTCAATGATTTCATATTCAATACTGAAATAAGAATTGCGTCATGATTTCAATGTGAGCTGACACAAACGATATTTGTATTCAGTAACAACTTATCACCTTTGATAACATGTAATTGAAAAAAAAACAAATTTGACGGAGAAAGCACTTATGTATAATGTTAGTAGCCGTTAAATAATGTGATTACTCAAAACTTACTACGTCAAGGAAGCATTTATGTAGGAATTAACAAAATAAAATTACACAGTATGTTGATACACGTGTGTGTGTGTAAGAATGATAAGTTTAACAGTATCTATAGTTAAAAACCTTATTTTTAGAATTATTTACCGTTAATTCTAACAAACACAGACCCAAAAATTAATGATCAATCACATGCTAACCTTAGTAAAAAACTTCAAAATGTTTATTATATAATTCCTGTTAAAATAACCTCTTGAAATATTTTTTTTGCAAAAAATAATATTCAATTATATTTCAGTTCCAAACATCGGCAGATCCAGAAGAAAATGCAAACATGCTGGACATCAATACAATATTTACAACAGACATCATTCAGGAGAGTCTTCTCCAAGACGCTTATTCCATTTACGATCCACTACTTGTAGGAAATAATATTTTTCAAAACAATGCCGTACGTTTTCATCTGAACGGCCTGCTAAAATATAAAGCACCTGCAATAATAAGAATGTTAAGTGGGGTTCTCGGAGATAACATGGATTTAGTCAAAAATATAACCAGGGCCTTAATCCCTGCGAAGTAAGTAACATAAACAAGTAAAATATTTTACATTTAACTATGCATGTATTAATAATAAAATTACTATAATGTTTTGTTAGCTGTTAAGTAAAGAAAAGATGTAACGTAATAGTTAAAGTAAACAAATCCATTTGTAAAGCAATAGCACATGTCGAAGCTAATTATCCAACTTATATCACAGCATAAAAAAAACATATTAAGTTTTTTAAAGGGATTGCGTGTTAATAAAATTAAATTTTTATATACTTCCATTAAATTGAGAGCAGAATGATAAACGAGTGTGTCATTTACACTTACAAATCTTAAATAACTCAAAATTATCTTTCAAACTTACAAATACTGACTTACAGGTACGAATTTTATGTGTTTAGGTGTTGTCAAATTGAGATTAGTTTTTTTTTTATAAAAACTAAAACATTGTCGAAATAATTTTTAAAAGTTATAAAAAGATTTTTTAATAATAATGAAATAGCTATGTTATAATTAAATTCTTGCTCTTTTACTAGTCATTTGGAGGCAATTTCTACCCAAAGTTTATTTAACGCTGTTAATAGCGTTTTCTCTGGGAATAATATACTTGGTAACGCTCAGGAGTTTATTACAAATTGGATAGATAAAACCGGCTACCCCATGATTCGGGTCGTACAAAGACCTGGGGGGGTACAAGTCACGCAGGTAATTAAATTTTTCTTTCATAATTATTATATTTTATCTGGTTATGATTTATAATAAATTTTAATTTGCTTAATATAAAAATAATTTATTAGTGCAATGCAAAATAGCAAAAGAAAAATTCAAAATTAGAAATTGAATTTGGACGGAAGTTGAAAATATAGTAGAATTTAATTAACGGTTGCCAGTAGAACCTAATCGTTCTTGTGAATAGTATTTTAATTTTAATTTGTAATTTATCATGAGTGCATACTTTTTCTAGGAACATTTTAGTTTTACGACTTCTTCGAGACCATCAAACTTTCGAATTCCTTTGACATATACAACAAGAAATGATCCCAATTTTAATAACAAGTTTCCTTCAGAAATGATGGATTTAGTGAGCGTGGTTCCTACGAACCTTGGGGAAGATGATTGGATAATATTTAATATACAAGGACAAGGTGAGAATATTTCTAAAAATAAATAAAATTTTAAATCAATTATTTAAATTCAATTAATGCTATACTGTTAAAAAAACTGACACAAACTTCTGACGTTTAGTGACTTAATAAACTGTAGGCACATTTGGTAAAATAAGTATTTTTTTAAAAAGTGTTTTTTTATAAGATAGTTCTTTTAGCGAAAATAAAAGTACATTAGTCGGGTTTGGTAATTTCCTCGATATTGTTACAACTTTTTTTAAATTATTCTGTTAAAACATCTTACTCACTTTTGTTACTTGTACATTCAAAGATTATTGATTTTACATTATGTTATCACTTTTCTTTTATAATATTGATAGCAAAATAAAATTGTGAACCGAATCGAGAAGATATAAAAGGATGAATAATTTTATAGTCACCTGAAAATGTAACGTCATTAAAAATCCATGTCTATAACTTACTGTACACGTATGCTTGTAAGCGGAAATTTTCAATTTTATTTATAGAACATCTTGTTCTTTATATTTTATTACTGCTAGAATTTTTCAAAATAAACTACTAGCATTTACATACGCACTATATGTTAGGATAATTTCATATCATCATTCATGATCATATTCATATATATTAAATTTATGAATTTGATTTACTTTGTAGAATAGTTTTGTTAAACACAAATCTATAAGTTTAAAATCAGTTAGACGGTTACCCTACACGGATTTCTAATAGCTGGATAATCATAAATCAGATGTAAACGTTATAATTTGAATACCAACCAAAATACTTATATTTTAAGGAACCGAATATTTATATTTCGTAACTAATTTTATGGTGAATTATATTTTAGGTTATTATCGAGTTAACTATGATGATGTTCTATGGCGGAGAATTATCAATGCGTTAGGGGATGAAGAGCAAAGAGAGAAAATTCATCCGCTTAATCGTGCTTCTGTAAGACTTATTTTCTTTTAAAAATAAACTCAAGTAAAAATTTAACAGAAGAATTTCTAAAATATATCTAATTTATGTACTGAAAGTAATGAATCACGAAACACCAAATTTTTGTTTTCAGATTTTAGATGACGCTCTTAATTTAGCAAGAGCAGAAAAATTGGATTACACTATAGCGTTTGAAATAGTCCTAACAATGGAATTAGAAACAGATTACGCTGTTTGGAAAACTTTTGTTAGAAATATGGACTTCATAAGAAAACGATTAATGTCATTTGCAAACGATAATGACAGAGATAGCCAAGCTTACGCGGTAAATATGACTTTTTTAGATTTTTTAATAGTAAGATAACTTAAAAATATTCTTTAGTTATTGACGTAGACCTTAAGGCTACTTAGTTCCAGCAAAGTTGCGATATAAAAATGTGTTCAGTTTTATAGTAATTATTTTATAGATTCTATTTTAATAATACATATATATATATATATACTGGATTATATATCCAGGAAGAGGTAGTATATTATATATTCTATAACCTCAACAATGATTTTTTGCAACAGTTAGTTAAGAAAGAATTATTCAGGTTTTTAACAAGAAAAGTTAACAGACTCTTACATTACAATATAAAACTGTAGATAACTTAGGTTACTGGTTTGAGTGCTGACACGATCGCTTCCTCAGTAAAATGTTCGAGATATGCCATACACCCATCGACTAGTTTTAATTTAAAATAAAACTATTTTTTTTCGGATTATACTACGCGTATTTTATTATTTAAAAAAAAAACTACATACTCTCGACGTTTCGGTTCCTTTTCAGAAAATTATTAGCATTATTTTAATGTAAATCAATACTCACGAAGGTCTCAGATCATTCACATCTCGTCTGCCTGTGATCATTATGTATTTTCGTGAAAATAAAATCGATATAAGAATTTTCTCTAAACGATAAATATTAAATCAAAATCTACGAAAAATGGGGCAATGAACTTAATCTCTCAATAATTATAATTATTCGTATGTAATTAAATTGTTCTAAAAATGAATCCAAATTAGGGTTTTTAAATTTATGAATATACTAATATTTTAATATAAACTGAGCCTGAATGATGTATATTGAAATGAAAACAAATGTTTACAGAGACTTTTGGAAAAACTTATGGTGTCAGTTGAAGAAAAACTCGGTTTTGAACCACAAAATTCGGATACAGCAATGGCATCACTGACGAGAGCCTTAGTCATGGAACATGCGTGTGTATCCGGCTATGAACCTTGTATTGCTGCAGCCGTTGATATGTTCTATGATCCAAACAATGATGGTGAAGTGTGAGTTATATTATTAAAAAGAAACGACCAAATTATTTGTAAGTGTACAAGATTAGTTGTCCTATTAGTTCGTTCGTATTACTTCGATTGTGCTATTAGAAACAATTTTTGTTGTGTTTGCGTATTGAAACAAAATTACAGACAACTTATTAATTTGGACACTAGAAGTTATAACTTGAAAATTTAAAACCTTTATACTTTGTACTCATCCCCGCAATCATTATTATAAATTAGTTTTTGAAAATTGGCTCAAAAATTACTGTTACACATATAGAAGATTACTACTACCAAGTTTTTAGCGGTTAGGAGCTATATTTTCAAAACGAATATTTATTATATATATATTATATATATAACGAATATCTTTATTGATGCCCTTGAAACAGGCCTTTCATATAAACTGTTTCTAGTGGAACTTTAGAAGTCAAATGGAATATATCTACCAAATTTCAGGTCTCTACGTTTTATGGTTCCAGAGATATCACGATAAGTCAATATCTCATACATATATGTACACATGTAGTAAAATAATATATTAATAGCAATTTTACGTTTGTTTTGTCATTTAAGAAACTAAAATATTTTTTACACGCCATAGGAATCCCGAAATACCGTTAGAGATAAGGCCAGTTGTTTATTGTACAATGGCTAGAGAAGGAGATGAAGAAGTTATAGCAGCCCTCAGAAGACGGTTAGAACAAGAAACATCCAGGTACGAGCGACTCGTTATATTGGAGTCTTTTGCCTGTTCGGAAGACGCTGCGTTTATTGATGGGTAAGTTAAAAATAGGCAAATTAAAATCAATCATAGTTTCGAATAATTCATTTTTGAATTGACATAGCGTATATATGTCAGTTGAGTTTCTCGTCGCGGCTTGTTAATGTGGCTTGTTAAGTTATGGCTTATTTTTATGATAATTATCTGTATTTCACAAACTGTGCAGATTTATTTTTTTTGTTATATATATATTTATATGTCATTAAGAAAAAATAAAGTTGGTAGCTTTTGCCTGGATCGAATCTATGGTGGTAGTAGAGACTAACTGTGGTCAAGTAACTACAGCTCGTATATTGGTTGGCTTCACCAGGAAGTACCACTCTGTCATAGAAGAAAAGTATTTTAAGGCTGTGTTTCGTCTGATGAGTGAGAGAGCCGGTTTTTCTGTTCCCTTTTCTTTTGCCTACCCTTTCCACAATTAAGGTCGTTAAGGCATCTGCAACATTAACTGGGCCGTCTGCTTTCCCACCTTTCATTTAAAAAAATGTTTACTTATTATGCATTTCAAAATAAGAGTTGACACGAAATGAGCTTCAAATACTTTAATTTATTTATTCTGTATTCTGACATTTACACAGGTTTTAATTAAAATAAATTAGCAATCTAAATTCCCCGAAAATAACGACATTTTTGTGTTTATATTATTAAGATATAATTTTAGATTTCATGAACTCTATATTTTTCTAAGTCTTTGATATCTTAATTCTTTAAAAATAAAGTAGAAAAAGCTCTGTTTAGTTAGACTAAAGTGTGTATTTTTTCTAAGTCTAAGTTTTTTCTTTTGTAATACAGCTTTTACATACATAAAATATTTTTGAATAATAGAGTTTGTAGGAAAATGTGAACGAACACTGAATATTTTATTTTTAGGTTACTCGCAGAGACAATTGCGGCTAACAGCCCTTACGTTATTGAAGAGAGGTTCAAGATATTCGTCGCAGTCGCCGCCTCTAGTTTTGGAAACGCAAATCGCGCACTAAACTTTTTGAGGCAACGAACAAATGAAATAAGAAATATGTAAGATTTCTTAATTTACTAAAATGAATATATTGAAAATATAAAACTAACAACTCTCAGTTCCTTTAAAGAAACCATTTAATTTTAAACTAATAAGTAATATTTTTGAAATAAAATCTTTTAATATTGAAGTAATTTTCTTTTTAGGTACGGTGGTGGCGAAAAACTTGACCAGGTTATATTAATTATGGCAGAAAATGCGGTGAATCAACAGATAGGAGAAGATGTAAGTATAATCTACGTTTGTTCAAGGCAATATTAACGAGGACTTAACGTTAAGAAATAACGTTATTTGAACTGGCATTTCATAACGCTTTTGGATTATAAGAGAACGTACCTGAATAATAATGTTCATCCGAAGAGTCGCTGTAGTCTTATTCACTAACAGACTTGAGACTGAAAAATATAAAAAAGATATTTATAACATATAATATTGCTGTAATTATACTAACAAAGACATTTAATCTCTAACCCGAGAAAATTAATTATTTTCCTCTTGACACAGTTTACCACATGGGTGAATTCGCAACCGGTGATTAATAACCTTGAAGATTCCAGCTTGGTTGCTGTTAAAGCAAGGAGTTTAATAGCAGAAAATGTAAGTTGGAAAAATGCACATCTGTCGAATGTATATGATTGGGTCGAACAGAATAATGGGAACACCTTTTTGGTATCTTTTACTTTGATAATTGTGTCTTTGATGGTTACAATTTTTAATAATTAATAGTTAAAATAAATAAGAAAAGAAGTAAAAAATTATATAGTTCCTTTGTAAATAATTGTATGCATAATTTTATTGTATTGTCAATATTATTATTGACAAAATATTTTTTATTCATGATTAGGTTTTATATATTATATTGTAAACATAATTATAAAAAGTAGTGAATTAGATACCGTGCATTATCTTCGAGACAGTGCATCGAGTGTCGAGATGCTTATGAAATAAATATATAAGGAGAAATAAAAACTTTTAAATGAATTGATTGAGATTTTCGAGACATTAAATAATGTTAATATTACAAAAAGATTTGTAATCAATCTCGCAAATTTTGTGAAAATCTGTACAGATTGAATCATTAACATAGGTAGCATTTACATAACCCTAAGAACATTTGCTTATAATATTATTCTAAAGGTGGCAGTTAGTTCTTAAGCTATAAATTGTTTTAAATTACACATTAAAATAGAACTAAAATGTTATTTTATATTAAGGTTTTAGCAATATTCAAAGCATTATCCTAAAATAATTAGGAAATTGCACAAAGTGATTTTTTCGTTTTCTTTAATATTTTAGATGTATATTTTAAGTTTCGCTCATAATATTTTGACATAAATTTTCTAATTTGAAGCAAATGCGTCCTCTTGCTTCAAATCTAGAATAATTTTTGTAATTAGTTCATAAGATCATAATTTTAATTTTTTCTTATTGCATATAGCATTGAATGTATAAATAAATATAATAATAACAATCATTTTTGGTCTTTTATTTGTAATAAACTGAAAATTAGCTAAATATTTCTTAAAGTTTCAGCAATAAAAAAACACAAGTTAGCTTAGAGTAAGTAGTGGCACTTCCGATAAATCAAACACATTACAATATTGAATTATTTATATAACAATTTTAGTTATGGTACTTGAAATTATCATTAAGAAATTATTCTAAGTACTCACACGACAGGGCAACCTCTATCTGACACCTGTATATATTATCCTAATATGGATGGAGGTTATATAACCTCAATCGTGTTACACAACACCCAAAAAAAATTGAGTTTTTATCAAAATAATATGAAGCCAAGTTTTAACTGATTGACATGATGACTAATTTAGTAATTACCATTTATGTGAGAGTCGAAGTCAATTTTATTTATTTGGAGTTGGTCACAGTCAATTTTATTTATTTGGAGCCTACTCTCACTTCTAAATTGAAGAAATTAATTACAAAAAGTCACGATCGCCTTTAAAACCTTCTTTCATCCAAAATTATGTTTTGTATTTCAAATACTGTGAGCTAGAGGCCAATCTATTGTGAAACGGTCACAGTAAACATTGGATACCAGCAATAGCAGGAACATCAGGGAATCTCCTAAATAAGTGCATATTGAAGGATCTTTGGAAAATTTTAGCAGGTAAGACATTCTAAGGGGTTGGCCTATATAAGAGATAATTTCTGTGACAGTTCACAGTATGTAAAATATAACTCACTGTCAATGATAGCTTTACGATGATAACACGCAGTCATTTTGATTACGACAAATAGTTGCTCGAAACAAATAGTTAACAGAATATACACACAGAAACAAATCATGACTTGGAAAAAGTCCAAGGTGTGCACCTGACCAAACATTGGGATGGAATCATATTTGGAAATAAACTAACTTTTAATACGGAACCAATTATATCCCCAAGTCGAATGCCACTTCAGTCTATTCAGAACACTTAGTTTTTTGGAGTCCAGCTTGGCCTTTTCATCTAGGTGTCTCCGGATGGGATGGTTCTGTAAATGTTATCGGGTATATTATAGAGTTGAATAATAAATATGTATAATAACGGAACACACACTTAATTCGAAACGAACTTTAAGCACTCCGAAACGCATCCGGAGTAACATAGAATTGTTGATATGTATTCGCTTGCTAACTTTTGGACAGGAAGGCAGTCGACACGATTTGTTAGTGTTTCGCAAAATAAAATTAAAAATTTAAATAAAACCACCGTATATCGTCTAAGAGCAACGTTTTTGAGAGAGAATTTCAGGTAGACCAATTGTGTGCCATAGCTGTCACTCTAGCGGATATAATACGGGCTGTTTCACTGGAAGCAGTAGTTATGTTCATTTTTGGGCATCCTACCCGTACAAGTAAAAATAGTTTAAAAGCAATTTAAGAACTTAGAGTGTGGGTTATTATAACCACTACCACCAGCCAAACGGCCCTTACGACATCTAGGAGAGTGGAAATAAAGCATATCTAAAAACTGGGATACCTGAAATACTCGTTTTTGTTAATCTTGTCTAAATAATTAATTGGTGTTTTGTTTTTAGCTGATAACTAGTTATGACTTTTTAAGTAATTTTATTCCACTTAAGATTTGACTTCTTAATAAAAATTCGAGATTTATATGATTTTGTCCTAAATTCATAAATGGGATAGCCTTCAGAAAACAATTTTCAGAGTTACATTTAAGTTAATCGTTTTCGAATGCATGAAAAATTTATAAAAAAAACATATTATATTTTAACTTCTACTTTCAATTCTTACTTACGTGGAAA
>DVQP01002087.1:0-13344 GCA_018231745.1 Danaus eresimus
TATATATATATAACGGTTTATTTTAAATTATTGTGACACGCTTAAAACTTTGTCGTTCAATTTAAATTACATGATACGGTACACACAAGCGGGCAAGCTTTCACTTCAATAAGTTGCAATTATCTCATCTGGTGGGACATCCGTTAATTTTAGTATAAATCGTGATGTGCTAAACGTTAACAGAGGTATGAGTATTCCCCCACACCAGAAAATCTTCTATCTTTTCAATTAATTGGCTGTTTCCATTAATTCCTAGGTTTGTGGATGTACTGTAAAGTAAAGTACACTACTACATTATCTAAAGTTTTACTACGTTATAAAGGTTACTTATAAACAGTATTTCACATAAATTAACATCATGCAGTTCGACTTTATACATTATCTCTGCCAGTAAGCATATTCATAACAACTAAACGAAATCTATCCATGAGTACAAAATTATTATGTGCTTTATTTACGCTCAATGGATATATTATTAAAAAAACATTATTTATGTCTTCGTCTATATATATTTCTCTACAAAAGTTATGTTGTAACGTAATTCTTCTGAGGAGCAAGTTTTCAGAAAGTATCTCGGACTCGTTGAACTGAAGAATTGCTATATAAAGCATGTCAATGGAATAAAATATTTTGTATAAAATATTTTATTTGATTGAATATTTATCATATTTATTAAAATGTAAAGTTGTCGCGAAAATGTTACAACGAAACCAGATTGAAAAGCTGAAACATTGTTCTCATGTGTTTAATACTTGTTTTATAATAATGATAAGATGTTATTTGACACGACAAAAAAACAATATAAATAGTACTTCAGTATTAAAGAAAGACATATATGTATATTTTCATTTTATAGGAGCTAACTCATGACAAATACTTAAAAGAAAATTGGTGTAATTTATTTTGAACGATTAACTTCTAGGATACATGAAGAGTAATTAAATAGAGTAATGAACTTAACAAATAGATAGTATAAGCAATCATTGTCATCTAATTAGTTTCCAAATAAATAAAATATATAATTTATAAATAAATTATTAATAAAAGTTCTCGTGCAAACTAGTAATTTAAATAATAAATAAGACTACTCTACATTCAATAAACCTGGTATCCAATAAAAAGACATCAGTGTATTTAAAAAATTAAAGAATACATATTTTTGTTTAAATATCCTTGAACCGGTTTATAAGCATAAAATACATTTACTTATTGCACATAAATAAATCTATCTTCATTTGCTACGATGAACGTATGAAGATATGTACAATCGATGTAGCCAACGGCTGGGATGTCTACGGACGTAGTCATTGGCTACGACGGCTACGACGTAGCCATATTATCTTTGAGAGTATTAAATCCTATAAATTTCACTAGTAGTCTGCGTCTAATATTTGAGACATTGATTATTATAATCAAACAAATTTACACTCTTCACTTCTTTGAAGAATATAACAATTATTCCATAAACTTTTATAAACAATCATTTAGGATAACTTATTCAATTAAAAACATATTTTTCATTTTGTGCCGACTAATATTCTGTTTTGATACTTCTTAAAATAAAAACTAAACGAAGTATGATTTAAAACTGTATTCTAATATTTTTAATATTTAATACACATGTATCAATGTCAGCCAACTAAATAGTATTTTTGTGAAACAACATATAAATTAGATAATGTTGTTCTTCTATTATTTCATAAAATCAGTTATGATATAAAATGAAAAGATTCTACTTACGTTTTTCATGTATAATTCTGAATATATATATTTATTTTATGCGAGGCGAAATGGACTATTGAGAGCTTTGTATCGAAGGTTGCTGCTTTATTGTTTTAATAGAGGAAGTTTCTGTGTTTTGCAATTGTGTTTTAAAATCAAAATTTATTATAAGATAACAATAGTTCAATTCTTTTACTTCAGAAAACTTTCATAAAGACGATAATTTATATTATAGAAATCAATTATGTTCTAACGGAATCATTTCAATCTATTCATAAATGCCTTGATATTGCCTTATTAAATCCTGTCTCCCCTTTCCCCTCTCCACCACACCACAAACCGAAGTTCTAAGATGGGTTTATTATCTATTCCGAACTGTATTGTCTCCGTTTATACTAAAATAACACAAATCTTATTATTCAAAGATAGCTTATGATTCAAAAACAAAATATTATAAGAAAATATTTTAATTTATGAACAGAATTATTAAGCATTAATTAATTTGAAAAATAAACATGTCCTCATTTTTTTTTATAGAGTCATTATTTATAGTCTACTTGAATTTGCAACCAAATTAGTTCGCTTTATTTAGAGTGAGTGACTTTATAATCTAAATCTGAACAGGTACTAGGGTGAAGTTATTTATAAGTAATCAACAATCTGATACAAAGAAGCTCGCGTTTCTAATATTATCAGGAACAGGCATCTTCTCATGATGATATATTAACACTAAACCTTTCACAGACACATTGTGTTAATGATTATATCAGAGATATTTTGTTTAAATTTAATTCCCTAGTGAAAAATTATTGTAACGTTTCTATAATAATAAAATTAAATTTTGTCTAGGTTTTATGTATTATTTTAAAAAATAAAATATTGTCGATTACATATATAACCCAATTTCAGTATCACATTAATAGGAACTTTTAAAAGTCTATTTATGTTTATACGAAACTGTACAAGCGACATGCGTTTGTAACGAACTTAGAACAGAGAATTACAACTGTATGGTGCAGAGTTTTGTGCTAAAAATGAATTACCTTGAGTATTCTAAACTGATTTTCTCAGGCGGAAATATATCCAAGTAAGTAAAGTGGGCTGTTGAATTGAAAAGTGTTTTAAGACTTTTTTGTTATTATTCATCTAAGAAGTTTAAGTATATATTCAAGTAAGTATTTAGATTATTTATGTCGTATAAAATTACAATATACCGAAGGTTAATATTGAAAAGTAATTTTATTTTATAATAAATAATACGAATGTTTTAATTTTTATTATGGAAGCACAAATTTGATATTTTAAACTATTGAAAATGCAAAAATTAATATAAACGAAATTCGCTTCAAATTTACAATATTTGAATAGAGAACGGTCACGAAATATGATTCTCTTCAACGTCCGAATATCAGGTTCATAGGATTCAACCATGTGTTAAGTGTGCCCGTTAAAGGCTGTTAGTCAATGCATCTGAATTTCTCTTCAATTTTATGCTATTCGTTCCTTATGTTTATACTACATGAAACAGAAGCTATATTATAAATCATTTAATATTAAAATAGGCTAAAGTTTAACAAGCGGTATGAAAAAATATCGAAATCGCCTAAAAACTTACACATATGTAACGGCAAAGGACTTATACATATGTAGAAGTATATGCGACGAATAATTTAACATAAGACGGTGTGTTGGCCTAATAAAATAATTAGTATTATTATTGCTTACAATATTAAATTGTATATAAAATTATTTGTGTACTGCAGTACATAAGACAATATGTTATAATGATAAGTTTTTATACAAATTTTATCAAAGGATAGACGAATTAGAGCACTTCGGATGGATATTGCCTATCGCGGTACTCAGACAGCCCGAACAGGTTTAGAGCCGGCATTGTGATAGGTTTAGGAAACTGAATGAGAAATAGGATAAGAAAATTGAGGAAAGGGATTATTACGGCATCCAACTTTCAAAGTAATCGAACGAAATTCAGAGGGAGAGTGCTAGCTGACCCGACGGGCAACTATAGCAAAATTAAAACTATTACTTTAAAATGTGTTATGAAGTTAAAATATTTTATGAACACGGTTTGATTTTAACTATAACTGTCTAAGATATTCATTAACGTTACTCATTATGATATTTAAAAATTTTTTAAAACTGAATTTTCAATTGTAATTAACTATTATCCGAATCAAACTTCATGAATCTTAATAAGTATTCAATTAAAACAACTCGAATGTACCTTGATATACAAAGGCATAAACAAACAAAATCTCATCGTCAATAATATTGTTACAATTCCATTTACAATTTGTAGTCACTGCCTTTAAGTACTCAGGCTAACTGTATTAACGTTTTGAAGGCAATGTTTGTATTGTATGGAATATAGAATTCTACATTTCAGGCAACCCAGAACGTAAAGGATTTGTCGGTCTTACAGTTTCAGGGAATATGCACATTTCATACGTATATAGATGCGTGTATGTGGGCGAAATATATTTATACCAATATACCTATGAGTATACGTGTGAGTATATAATTATGTAGAGATTTTCCCGCCCCCAATAATTGACTACTCCCTAAGCCAGACAGAGCTTATAGACCGGCTTTAAGCCTTCCGTGCACATCAAGTTTTTTAAATCATACTTGATATTATAAAACTATTGTCATGTTAAAATTTTATCATCCGGTAGCTTTTGTAACGCTTGAATTGTTTTTATAAAATTCTAAAAGTATTTTCGTTGAAAATAATATCAGTATGGATGTTAAATTTAATTTTGTGTAACCTAAAGGTTTTAAAACTCATAAAACATACTGCATTTCCTCCTAAATAAATTTAGGATATTTAAAAACCATATTACAAATTAAAAATTGTTCCATATAATTCCATAACGTTATATATTGAGGATTTTTTTGTTTGTATTAATAATGGCAGGATTACATGTTACATTTTAAATTACGTGAGTTATAGTCTGAATGTCAGTTTAAGTATTTATTTTCCAATATATAAATTACAGAAACTTTTAGATATTTTAGTCAGAAACATTAATGGCATACATATTTTATGTAACACTTACTACAAATATATGACAATCCGTTTATTACAATACTTTACACTTGATTTTGTAGGCATTTAATTTAACAAAAGCCTTTTTTCGTCGTTGGTTGGCTACCGTCGTGATGGTGTAGGGATGATTTCCGCTTTTGTTGCGCTTGGTACGGGGCAGTACTGGGACTATTACCAAACTAACTTATTTTATATTTTTTTTTGTATTAAGTTTCCTTAAAAATAAAGAGGATATATACTTATTATGTACTCACATCATGCGGAATAGTTATATTTCTTATGTAATAAAACTAAAAGAAGTGATAAATTCATAAAAAATATATAAGTGAGTCATACGGAACTTTAGATGAAGTGTTTGTATACATCGCATAACTGTGAAGATTGTTTAATACCTGCTTAGTAATAAATTTTTCTTAAATTTAAATCGACAGATCATTGAACGAGTCTTTGTGTTTAGCTATTTAATCTTTCATTTAGATTCAAAGTGAAATCCTTTCTTTATTATAAGCAAGACTTTCAAAAATTCAGTAACAAATTATATAGTAATAAAAAACAAGCTTACTTGCTTTTTCAAAATTATTCTTTTGAGTAAAAAACGTTTTCATTTTTAAACTAACCAACATTGACGAATTTTTAAATATATGAATCAATAGAGCACAATAAACGAAAGTAAAAAGGGGTGAGAATAACATTTGGGTGTCGCTCAAAACTTCCATAGGTTTTTAGCGACCGAAAATACAACCGACAACACGGAAAATTTTTGTTTGCGTCAATACGCAGGCAAAAATTTTTAGTAAATAAAATGTTCATACCTGAATGTTTTATATTTTTAGTAAACTTATTGTCATAGCTCCAACACTTATTTTGACTCGTAACAATACTTGTCACTGGAATTTCAATTTCAGACAATAATTTTTTTTGCATAACTCTCGCTTTATTAATAAAATACCTTATTCCCTTGGAAACAACACAGCATAAAATTGTTGAGTTTTTTTTTTGTGGTTAAAATACGTAATTAAACAATTTTTACTGGAATAAAGCATATAAATCTTGACTCTTATTATTTCATTTATTATAACATAATAAACTTAATACCATTGTTTTAAAATAACACCAAATTAAATATAATTATGTAAGTTATATATATATAAGTTATGTTGTCGTTAAATAAACAATAATATTACTGTGACTTTTCTGCTAAGTAACACGTGTTTATAGTTAAAATTTTAGTATAAGGTTAGCATGCCTGCAAACAAGAAGTGTGTTTTATAATGCGAATCTAAAAAAGATATATAGTCTCTGTACGCATATTTCTGATTTCGTATCCAAAATGGCATTGTATATAATAATGTTTAAGTTCCAGTATAATTTAAAAAAAAATGGGAAGAATTTATATATTCGAGAAATTATATTCATAAAATAAAATTCCTTGGCATCGAATAGAAATTAAACTAATCAAAAAATAAACTATACGAATATTATGAAAAAGCCACTCATTTTAATTGATAATGCGGATGTTAAAGCTTTTCAATGTTATGCGATTTCTTAAATAAGCGAAGACTAATCTACGATTATACATTTTTATTTTTAATTAATAGATTAATCGTATTACCTCAATTATCATATTAAAGTGAACGATGAAGTACTCATTCCTGGTATTATGCTTTACATTTTTAATAACATTCAAGCTTTTCACGGATGAAACGATTGAAAATAATTTAAATCAAAACAACTCCAAGTGAAGCAATATTTTATCTGGATGATATTCAAAACGGATTATCGAAGAATTCACTATGAACGCTGATTTTTATAAAGATAGCAGATTGCAATGAAAAAAAAATAACAAACATTTTGATTTTATAGCTGTAAGTTTATTTTATGTTACATTCAATTAGCGAGATAGCCAGAGGCAGATTGTTTGTTCTCTTTATACTTGTATTTAATCATCTGGACATTGAAAGTCTGTAATGTGTCTATGTTTGTTTTTTATTGCTTACTTATAAAATTACCTCTGTTCAATTTCCCCGGAGCTCTGATGTTATGTTTTAGTACATTCATTTATTCCTTATCGTGCGAATTTAATGTGTGTAAACATTTATTTATCAATCAAAGGGTATAATTTTCATAGATAAAAAATTCTCAGAAATATCAATAGAATTAAAGCTATGAAGCCATAATTTTATTTGATGAGATATTTCACATCTCCGACGTTTATAAGACGAGTTCTTGTAGTTAGTATAATAAGGAAACGTGACAAAAGTTGTAGATCTTCGACATTTTTATTTATAACATTTTAATTTCTATCAAACCAGACATTCACTAATTCCGCTCTAAGACACTGTCACCATTAAAGTACGTATACTATTATAACTTTCAATAGATTTTGAGAAAATTGTAAAATGCAGATGTGTATGTTACTCTTAAATCTATTAATAACTAATATTGAAATTGAATATTTAATATCCAATCATGGCCCATTCGGTTTACAAAAGTTAATTTTATTCGAAATTTCTCTGTGTACTCATAAAAAACACAGCGAGATTAAAAAGTAAAAATGTTATACAAATGTTGTTTTAAACTGAGTTTTTAGTGCGGATACCGCTTCAGTAATATTTTCTTTTTGGTTTTCCTGTAAACCAATAGACTGCTCGCAGTTTGATACGGAGATAATTAAATATCCTACTTAATCCCAAGAGCAGTGGGACCGCTTCAATAATCTGTGGCTGCTCTATTTTTATACATCTCAATATATTTTACTGATGCAATCAAATACACTTCAATTATATTTTAACCTATTGCCAGTTTATAAACAAAACGCAATGTTTTATTAAAATTATACTTTAAAAGAAAATAGTTTAGAGACGTTAGTTAACACGTTTGATGCCATAAGAATATATTGAATTTACACAAATCTATTTATTGCTGCCAAATTTTAGCTTTTGAAAAAACAGTAATGTTTTAAATTTAAGGTATATATATAACAAAAATCTTATTTACATTGACAAGTGTGGTTTAAAATGTGACGCCTACATATTCGTTTTATTGTCCATGCAGCTTACCAAAAGGTTCACCTCTGAATACGGATTCAAAACAAATATTTAACTTCTTTATTCGCTCAATCTATATTTGTATCTGTCCTCTGTCACAAAATTTTGACCATTATTTTTATGATATTAGGACATTTTTTATTATTTTAGTATAAATGTATACACAATTTGTAGACATTTAAATAAATAAACTAAACACCTTAAATTATTTTCACTTTTATTCGAGCTTTAGGAAAAAGTGACGTAATAACTTATTATTTTCACAAGAAGTATTAGAATATATATATATATGTTTAAACCGACTTTTCATTATGAGTTATAATAAAATTGTATAATTTAAGGATGTGTTAAGACGAAAGGTACTTGAAAACATTAGACAAAATTAGAAACTTCATCCAATAAAAACTAAACTTATATTCATAAAAAATGTAAAAAAAAAAATTCAATAAAAATGTTTACATTTGTCAGGGTAATTAAAATCTTATTTTTCAAAGGAATCTTGAACATTCAATCGGATATTGGTACTTAAAATATTATTTTTGTCCTATTTATAACTAAGTACCTGCTTTCTTATTTTTATGTAATTTCCTCTGTTGTAACTCTTTATAGAATACGCATAACTATTTTATCATATAATCAATTCAATCGCAGCTTTTTAATAAAAATAAAAATTAATATCTGAAATTTAACTGTAAGTTATATAAAAAGTCGAAAAATTCTGAACGCTGTTATAAGTATATAGATTTTTAATGACCTTTAAATAAACAAGGAAAGTCACTGAAAGGTCTTTGTTATTGATGTCGTGTTTATAAGTTACTATATGTTTATTATCAAAGTAAATGAGCTGTGAACGTTCTTCTGACAAAACAAAACAAAGTAGCGAAATGCTAATTTATTATTCGAACTTTAAAGTTTATCGGGACGTGTAAAGGTAAATATTGGCAGAATCCTGTGCTCTGCTTTGCAGCAAATATTCTCTCACCTCTTTGAAATATTAAAGTTTGAAATTTATTTACTAAGTTTTCTATTTAATAACTAACGTCTGGTCTATTTTTAATGATTGAAAAAGTCACATACTATCAAAATATCAATGTTATATTTATAATATTCGACGTTATTAAAGTTTGTTTTTTTTTTTATAAACGAACAACTTCCAATCATTAAATATTTATAAAAAAAATAATTAGTGTGGAAGTGAGCATATAAAAGGCTATAGGGTTGAAAGTTTCAATATATGTGATAGTATGCGAACTCCAGTAATTATCTATGTTATCATAAATTATCGACACTAATATTGATTAAAATCATTATGAATACAGATTTTGCATTTATAATTAAAATATATTTGAAGCTTCCCATGTGGATTATTATTAATTAAAATGTATGCGTTAGTTAGTTTTGAAACTTTTCCTGTCAGATATATGTTGATAGTACTTATAAAATTCCTTAAGATAAAAGGTGCTATTATGATTATTTGATTACAGAAATTTTTGGCTTTTATATACATATACATATATACATATACTATCATTTTACATAAATATTATTTACGATTATTCCACTTATCAATATTTTTTTATGTTTTTTTTTCTTATCGCTGCCAAACATTGGTACCAAATGAGAGCTGAAATGAAGGTTTAAGTCACAAAGCATTATTTAGTACCGTATAATTAACTCATTTTTAAACCAACGGTATCAAATGTATAGATGAGTAAATAATTTAGAAATGTTAATTTCGTTTTGAACGCTGGTAAGCATTTCTATAACATTTAAAAGTCAAATCTGATTTATAATCGTAGATTTTTATTAATTTGGCAAGGCCTTTTAATGAATTAGATATAATTGAGGACTTAAAAAAGGATTAAAATTTAGTACATTTACGTCTTTAAATAAAAATAGAGTAAAGGAGGAATGAACAGACATCAATGTTGTAGGTATGGATTTAAAGGTTGTAGTATAGGTCGATGAAGCCAGACAAAACCCTGCAGCAATATGCAGTTAGCTACATATATCCAACGCTCTGATTTGAGCCCCCACGGAAAACTGTTTCTCCGCCGCGGGCTTTACCATCAAAGGGCTAGCGTTCGATCGGCTTGTTAATGTGAAAATACAAATTAAATGAGAGGGTTTTAATTAAAAATGTTATCGAATTACTTTCACATTACATGCCGCAACTGTGACTTTACATTTATTCATCCTATCATGTTATTAAAAAGCATTTGTCACAAATACATATTTTTTATTTCCTTTATTTCCTTAAAAGAAGAAAAACTTAAACTGCATCCACGTGAATAACAAGTATAAAGTATTATAAGTAACTATTGAAAGTGGTAAAGCTTCTTAGAAGAAGCAGAGTTTCTGATAAATTATAACACATACATTACATATATATGTTTTATACATTGAATTATAATATTGTTAATACGCATATTTTATGTGTCATAATATAATACAGTAACAAAAGCACAGGTTTATTTTAGCCTCAAGGAATTAGTTAGCATTGTTATTCAGAGAGAAAATGCGGCCAGCGTTGCCGCTACTCCCAGCGGGCTTCACCTATTGAATAGCAACTGCTAAATTTTTATGTATCATAAAAGTTGCATTTTCTATTCCTTGGTTTTGAATAAATAGAGAACAACATTTATTTGATAAATTGTGAAGGAAAATAGTATTTTTGCTAATAATATTTTATATTTACATATTATAATAAATTATATTTTAATGTGAAATTAAAAGATAATTAATTATTTTAATAAGTAATATCTAGGCCGTCTTTATAATTATTTTAATATAGAACGTAATTGCAGAGACAATAGGCCTTGCCAATTGTTGACCGCCTCGATTAATGGATTGGAAACCGCACACCAATTACATCGTCAATTTACGTATTGTCCTAAACTAAAGCTATTTTGGTGACAGCCTAATATCCTTTCAATTAATTGATATAATTAATAAGCTGGAGATGAAAAACATATATATATATTTATATATATATGGTTAAAATATTAATTATTTTCAAAACAATTCGTAGCTTTATTTCATTAATTAATGACTTTTTGCTTACAATATAAATAAAACTTAAAAGCGCCATCGAGGCTTAATCCACTTTTATATTATTAACTTATTTTTACTGCCAAAACTATCCCGTGTTTTTGCCTGGTTATGCTGCAGCCAACTGGGTAATTAATTTTCCCTTGTAATACATGTCCATCAACAATATTTCGAGATCTGTACTCATAATATATTATACACCATTCGTATGATGTGAAACTATATTTAATTAGTTAATTATAATTATACGGAATTATTAAAAGATTTTATTCGTAATCCACTATCGTATTTATTAAAAACCATATTGTAATAAAATATAATAATCCCGTTCAAAGCTGCTTTAAGATAGTTATTGTAGAACCAATACCACAAAATAGATTTCAGAATTTTCCATAAACGGATGATACTCTGTGATACAATATAAGACAATTTCTACAGTCTTATGGTGAAATTCGTTGCGCAAATAGTTTCTGTTATTCTTGCTGTCGGGAATGTCGTATTGTTTTAATGCCGGCCCTAGCTTCATATTGTTAAAGGAATTTTTAATTTTATTATTTAATAAAGTACAGTTTTTATAAATAGCTGTTGTTGAATCATTGCATTCGTATTTTAAAACATTTTTGTACTTTAAACTCTGAGGAGGTGATTTTTTTAAATATTCAATATATTTGATTTTTTTGATGTTAGACAAAAATAAATGAAAGAGTTGCAGTTTTTTAAAATATGGTCGCGTCTACATGTCTGAGATTTAAAAACAACATACATTAATTTCATTTAAAACAGTAGATATAAAAAAAAAATATTTAGTTGTAAGTCTTCGAGGTACTTTGAAGCGGTAAGATCAATCGATAAGCGATCTATCTATGTATATTTCTATAGCCTATCCATAAATGCAGATCCATGGCTTTCAGGGTTTCAATCAAAACAGATTGAAAGCGACAGTTACTCGCATGTTCAAACACTTCAAACGCTCTAACATCCATTGAGGACTGCTGGAACTATAATTATATTGAATCTTATCTGCTTTACATTTTCAGTCTGCTGGCGATTTAGTTTGCCATGACCAACGCAATTTTCTATCAAATTGATAGTAGAACATAATAAATAACTTTATTATATTTAAAACAGATATCACTTTTGTCAAATATATTAATTTACATGCTCAAAATGATTCATTTCATAAAACGTTTCAAAAATCACAAATCTATTATTTATAAACGGCTTCAAATATAAATAATGATGTTTGATACATTTATTTATATCAGGTAAGATCAATTAAACCGACATTTGATTTAACTTACACTTAAAATATTATGATTTAGTTTGATGTTTCATTGAACTAAATACGTTTAGACATTGTTTAATTAAGTTGCTGTACATGGTGAATTTTGTGACCGCAAGTAAAGTTTTCATAAACATTTTCGGATTTAACTCTTGTCTCTAAGTTATAGCTATTTGTCATGTACCACCGTGATTTTCTAATTGATATTTTACTCATACCTTCACAATGAATGTTCTTAACTTCACGGTCTCACTATATAAATTTCAATTTCTCTTTAAAATAGGATTCGATTTTTTTTATAGCACACCAGTCTTTATGGAATATAAATATTGGAATTCGTTTTGATTAATTTCAATGAATTTGAATGTATTCATAAACTACACTCAGTTATATTTATAAAAGCCTATACTTCATGTTTACTCAGTGAGTATGTGGCATTTCATTCATTTATTTTAGAATTGAAATAAATAATGGTGTTTTTCAAACTGTGGGTGATAGTTAAATACTAGGACGAAGAATTTACTGACATAAAATAAAGTAAAACGTTTTATAGTCATTTGTAATCCTTTTTTTATAAACAAGTCTTTAAAAATATATCTAATTGGACGAAAGAAACCTCAGTGATTATTTTTATTAAAAAATTTCATTGAAAGTATATTCGAAAGGACATTTGTGATAACATTGCACATTTATGTAATTTTAATATATAGTCACAAATTACTAAAGTTGTTAAAGTGATTTTAATTTATAAATCATTCTGAATGCTATGCAATCAAATTTTTCTTCACAGATTTTTGGAAAACAATACCCTCTATCAATGTCAACTGGATTTCAACAAAGGAAAGAATGAATAATAAAATAAGACAAACGAAAGCAGGACGATACGCCATGCCGAATTAGTCGTATTACAAGCGGACGGTTAAACAATTACGGAAAAGTATAAAAAAATAGAACTCAAAAGGAATTTATAAAAGGTATCTAGCGTTCAAGGTATTTAATCTCCATTCAAAGGCATGTTTTTATTCTCATACATTATCATATCTGCATTTTTCAGCTAGAGAGAATTTATATTAAACACCGTTTTCACACCACGCTTTTATTACACTTCATAATCTTTAAATATTTTTATAATATTATAATTTATATCATTAGAAAGTAAATATATTATTGTT
>DVQP01002088.1:0-13343 GCA_018231745.1 Danaus eresimus
TTTTAAATTAATAAAAAATCGCGTAGTAATCCGAAAAAATTTTTGAGTTTCATGTTTAGGAAATGTTACTCCAACTACTAAACAAGAAACCAAATAACTAAATTGTCATATAATTGAGTCTCTCACTGTTGATGATGTTTAGACAGACAAGTCATTTAATGCCACTTATATTATGACCTCCGCCGCTTGACGTGTCTTGATGTCTTCATTGGATATATTTGTATGTCAAATATTATTATAAAGTCACAATCGCGTCTCAGCGGACACCAGGCGCGGGCAGATATTGTTAACGACGGACAGAGTTCAATAATGGAAACCCAGGAAAAAAATGGGAGAGGCCGTGTTTACCAGGTGTCCTATGAAAAATGATCAGTAAACTGTCTTTTGTGGCATCAGTATCTGATGACCCACATGATGTTGGTGATAACGTTTACAGATCAATAACTGGGGAACAACCGGACCGTTACCGGAGACTGACTGGGCTAGGGCTGCTTGGAGGACAGTAATGGACAAATTAATAGATATCGGCGATAGATAGCGTCGCTGATGTGATGTATGGTGATTAGTTAGAAGCGGTAAGGAGAGCGGAGGCCAAGGCACAGGCAGCAGAAGATGCAATAGCAAAGTTGGAGACAGCACAGAGACAGCAGTCTGCATTAATTATAAACAGTATGCACACTCTCTCAAGAGACTTCATTGTCTGCCAAAGATTGATTTGCAAGCTCCACCATATGTGATGAGAATGACTCGGGGCTGAGAAACATCGTTTATAATATATTTTAACGTAGCGAGAGATCTCTGAAGGGTTTTTATAATTTCATTGACGAGTTAGTGGAGCTGATTTTAGCTGTGCTCAAAATCTGCATGTGTTAGGGGTCGCGTGCCGGGTGGCTGTGGGCGAGCGGCGACCGGCCGTGAGGGGTGATGGCGGGTGAGGGGAGGGGGGTGAATGTTCCCAGGTGCGGGGGCGGCAGATGTCGCGAACAATGACGTCACCCGCTCCTGACCCACATCCCATCTCTCCTCCAGATGCCAAAGTCACCCTTAAGTCCTCGTCGTAGAGTCGTCGACGAGGGAGCGTGTTCGCAGGTCAAACGTTTGAGGACAATGCTTTTGTAGATTTTTAGCAAATTTTGTTCCGTTGAATTTAATGATCGATGCTTCGGAACTCAACAATACATTACAATTCATTACAATACGCGGAGCTGCCCTTCGGAAAGATCGCCTCTCGATCTGCCTAACGTTATTGTAGTGTGCTGTGACACCTCGCTCGCGTCACTATTGTGTTTCATCAATGTCTACGGACAGCGCTGACCCCCTGACTCACTGACTCCACACACTTCACTCACAATGTCCTGTGTCTTATTATTACTTCCAGTCACATTAACATGTCCATAATGCCTCCCTTCAGACTATACACAAATACATACAAAGAGTTCTAGTTCCATCTGATGATCTGATGTTATCTCCGGTGGTAGATGGTTGACAGGTGACCGATCATATCATTACTAGTGTTGCATTATCTCCAGATATTGACTTACTTTTAATCATTTAAATTTTTAATTATTTGTAATGTAAAAAATGTAACCTACCAATACAATGGTTAATACAGCCTACTATTACCTACCTGTCCATATCCTAGACTAGTCAAACATATTTTTTTCGCTGCAGATGACCAAAGCCAGTGTTGTCGTGCTCTATGAACATTCATGTATAAACATGTTTCATCTGTTTACATTAAACTTCATCATGTACCTACTTAGCATTTAAATGTTGTCTTTATTTTATTTTTATATTAAAACATGAAATTTAGATCAACTGTCATTATAGAAATATTAATGAGTTTATTATGTTAGGTTAACCATCAATGAATACTGATAAAATATTACCTTGGGTCCTTCTCTATACAGAATGGTGGCCGAGTCCTCTGCCCAGCCTTATGTTTTATTTAGTTTTTGATTTCTAGTATAATGTAAATGAAGCATTTGATTACTTGAACCACATTCGCTAGTCATGTGACTCAGCTCTTCTGTAATTTGCACATAAAATATGGCTTACATAAGAGTGGTCAACACTTAGAGAAATATTTTTTTGTTCGCTCCTTCACAGTAGTCATAACACCCGCTATGCAACCATAATGAAACAGACGACTGTTTACTGACAGACCCCTAAATTTAAATCCGCTCTTTACTTTCTCTTTCAAGACCTATCCTTCTCAAGCTTGTGATATTTGTGATAGTGATTGAAGCCTTCTCCTTAACGAAATAAAACTGTGTGGACTTGGATTTGTTTATAACAATATAAGATAGAACTCGTTCCTATTACATGAACATTTAAATTGTTGAGCGTTTTGGATCAAGAGAGTACCAGTTATAAAAGACATCAGAGGGTCCGCTTGACACACCAAGGATTATTATACATTTTATACATTTAAAAATACTATTCAACTTAAACGATTATTAAGTAAATATAATCATGCTAACATCTGTGTGGAAAAATTCCGTTCTTTTTGTTAATTATTTTTTATAAAATGGGAATGTGGCTACTGGATGGCTTTAATATAAATTGAGCTGATGATGCACCAACTACGGCTCAACATGTTTAAAGTACTCCACACCGACCTTTGTTATTTGACCGAGTCTCCGCAGTTTTTCAATATTTGATATCGTCTGCGATTCTTCGCTATTTATTATAATAGTGTGAAGAGGCTTCTGTTACTTCTAGTCCGCCGTGAAGGTCGTCGAACCCGCGCCTGTCCGCCTCAGAGGATTTCGCTTTAGTCAGCGGATTGATAACAGTTCGCAGTCATACATCTGGTATGTGCCTTACTACAATGCTTAAGTAAAACAAATCACCCATTTCTTATAGCTTGCTGTACCTGTGATGACCTACTTATTATCGCCTGCTATCGTTTCGACTCATGAACTAAATTTACCTTTTAAAAAAAGAAACATCAACGGACGACGTACGGAGGGAGAGCGGTCGGAGGCAGCGGGACTCGGTCCGTATGTAAAGAGCCTCGGAAAATCCATAACAGCCTGCGGAAAACCCTTTTAATATACGGCACGTAAATAAGCGGGTGCGGGGGCGGCGGCGGCGGCGGCGAGGGCCGCGGGGCGCAGCGCCGTTCGCCATTGGTCTGCGCGGGTCCGCCCCGCGCGTCCCAAAAAAAACCTCGGAAAAAAGCGTGCAGCGCGCGGCAGTGGCTCACGGACGCGCTCAGTGGGCGGACGCTCGGCGTGCGCTGGAGACACGGCTCGCTCTCCGACCGGCGGCTCCGGCCGCGTCATGCCCGCGCTGGCCCTGCGCGATCAGCCCCAGCCGCTCGACTGCTCCATGCGCCTGCGCGAGCCTCCAGCCTGGCCTCCGCCGCGCGCCCGCACGCACGGTCAGTCCACACTCCTCGGGGACGCATCCCGCGACCTCGCCAGCGCCATCCCCCGACACCCGCGACACACGGGACACTCGCGACGAATCCTGTCATAGAGCGAACCCTTTCGTTCTGTACTCGCTATAAAGTAACGACGAAACTTATTTATGTGTCGTCGCAACTGTCGGTGGAGGCCTAACCTGTGCGTTGTGCTCGGTGTTCATACTAATATTATTTTATTTTGTCATGCCTCCATCTCCTACGATTCGACTGTAATATTCGTTTGAGTTTTATTTCATTTTCTTCTACTTTCAACAAGTAAGTCAACTTTTTATTTCTACACTTTTTACTATTTTCGGCTTCTGTATTTGTTAAGTTTATCGGAATGCGGGAAAGTGCCATATTTTTATATTTTAGTGTTAATGGAACGGGGCGATGTACGTATTATAAATATTATGGGTAGCCGATATAAACTAATATGAATTTGGTAGTTTCCTCCCGGCAGCCAATGCAACCCTCTGCATCATGAAAATATAATAAATCTTCTAACTCGATCCTCTTAATAAAAAGGACGGACAGTTATTTATCAATGAGTGTTATTTCGTATGTTATTCTCGTCACTGACCCCTCACCTTCTGTTAACATAAAGATATGTCAACAAGTCGTAAGCCGCAGGTTGAAAGGGTTCCCCTCGGCGATGTGCAAAACGACTCTTTTGTAGGATCGCGGGGCCCGGGTCCTACCCCGCCTCGCTCGTCGGACCAGCTCGGTGTCGACATCGGCTCTTTATTTGGCCGGCCTCGGGGACCTCTTTCAATTTACTTTATTAATACGAGTCGGAATGTGATGGATCAACCCGAGAAGCCGAGGACGGCGGCATCGACAGCGCGGGGACCGTTCGCTATCAAAGTATCTAAGAACGACTCGCGACGTTCTAGCTGAGAGGGGTCAAGTTTTGATTTTCCTGTAATTCAACAGCACGCTTAGACATTTCTACATATTAAATTTCGCCGCTCTTTAATTTTATACAATGATCAGATTCTATATTTTACTATGATTCAAACGATTAATAATTGTGAGAACCCGCTACGACTATTTGGTGGGCGTCAATTTAATTTGACACCGACGTCGTTAAATAAGGTCATTACGTCGCGTTTGAATTGTAGGAGAAGTTAATGAGACTTTAATGTATCAATTCCTTAGTAACAAATCAAATAACAAACAAGTGAACAAATGATGGTGGCGCGCTGCACTCGCCCCTCATTACACGAAAACAATGGACCCGTAACGAGACAATGAAAAGCAGCACTTATTATGTATCATATTTTATTATTGTAAGAATCAGAGACACCTTCACATACTAGAGAACAGATAGCTTCTCTGGCAGCACACGAACTCGTTACTTGATGTATAAACGTGTGTCGAGGCTTAGGTTAGATTCTTACTCCGCGTCATGCGATGGAGACAGGCACAGGGTCACAAAGGGATCATAATTATATTGCAATTAAAACTAAAATCAATCAAAGTCCAGTGAGGAGGTTATTGTATATTTTTTTATTAATGAAATCATAAAATCAGATATTCTTCCTAAATAGAATTCCGTTGCTTTAAAACAACAGCTGTTTATTAATATTACACTTCTTTATGAACTTTTTATTTAAATCATCGTCTATTTTTAAACACTCTATTTACTAAAATAATATCATGAGAGCGATATATTATTCCCCCGTCTCTATGCTATTGTCGTGTTGTGGTCTGTCATTTGTCAGTAAGTGTTCCAGGTCCTAGGTTCGATTCCCAGGTGGGCGTCCTTCTCTTTAACTGTCTCTCGTGTTGGTGGCATATTTTGAAACATGTTTACTAATTATTCCCTACCTTATAATATTCGTCGCGGCTCATTAACGCGACGAACCCTAGACAGATTACATTAGTAACTTATGAAGATCGTTTTATCGTAGACTGCCGTCTGCTATTTGTTGCTTGTGCTCTGTGCCCTGTGAGCTAATCTCGAGGATCTTCTACAGTTAGACTTTTTCACTTCTCGATGGGACCTTAACTACTTCAAACAAACTATGGCAGTCACAGCTTGTCAGAAAATATTATTAGAAAATCCTGTACATACATATATAATCTAAGATCTCATTACACACACATATATATATATTATTTTTAAAAGTTTTCGATTAATATAAACTAAACCTTTTTATTATATGATTTTATTTGAAAATAATGTTTGAATTCATATTTTAGGACCAGTTAATAAAATAAATCTATTTTTTCGTCTATTTTTATGTATGTATATTTTATGTATGTTTAACTTGAAAACTTATCATGGATAAGACAGCGATTTAAACAATGTTTTCTTGTATTATCTCTTGACGTAAATATGAACTTTGCATTTTTTTTATTTATGTATGTATTTGTTGTGAGTACACAACAGAGAACTAAAGTTTTCTCATGACGTCTCATCTCCTACTGCAAGCGCCTTAAAGGGTTGCCTTTACTTGTATGTACCTACAATACCATATAATGATTTAAATGACACATTTGTCGATAACAATAATCCCATTCTTAGAAGGGAATGGCATGTCAGGAGTCAGGATGCATCACTTATCGCCTCCTACGAGACGACGACATGTGACACGCGACACGCGACACAAGACACACGACTCTAGAGACGAAACAGTAGGGAGATTGCATGTTTTTTTTACACACACTCCTACACAATTGTATATAACATTTATTAACTTTGACTTACGTATATTTAAATCCTGCTTTTGGTAATCCCTAGCGATCATACTTACTTTAAATAGTTGTAAACGTGTCGTAATATGTTAGCTCGTTGTACGTTATAATGCAACATTAGTCGCCGTTGCTCGTCCGCGCGAGTTTATTAAATATTTAGATCGGCCCTGTCGTGTCGTAATCTTGATTAACGTAATGTGGGTGTTGTTGGACGCTGCTTGTGTGTTGTGTTGTGTGTTGTGTGTTGTGTGTTGTGTGTTGTGTGTTGTGGGTGGCACCTCCGCCTACTGGAAATATCCACCATTGTTATAGTATAATTGTTGAAAATACTGAAGAACAGGAATGCTATATCATACCTATGACTTGATCAGTTTCCTCTATTGACCTCCGTGGCAGCTCTTCCTCTATACACACACAGTGTTGTGAAAACTGTTTTTCTCATGTGGATGTTTCTATTTCTGCTTGATTCTTTTCCTCCTGAATATTTTAGCGATCGATTAAACGTATTGAAGTTAGTCAGATATACGAGATGGCGATTTAAATCATTCATACAAGGGTTCGAAAAAAAACAAAAAAAGACATGTTGATTCTATTTGGTTTTTAATAAAAGTTAAATTGTTGCAATGTTTATAAGTGTCGCGATTACAGATCACTTGATAAGCATTTTTTAAACAAGTAACAATTAGTTTAAATAGGAAACAATCTTTTTTCTTTTAAAAACTGTTTAATTGTTAGGTACAGGTGCTGGTCGTTGCTGTGAAACCGATACACACCTGGGATCGTTACATCGGCGCAAAATAATAACATTGTTGAATTACAAAAGGCAATCCAGCTTCGCAACCAAAAGGCGAGGTTGCGACGAGGTCGAGGTTTCATTACTTTGGTTCTTAATTTTTAATAATAGATGTCATATCGGGAAGTCACTGAAGGTGGTCTTTATTTGGAGCTTGAGTTATTTTTATATGTGATGTTGATCCTCATGTTGAACTTGTTCCTGTTTCCTTGATTATCGATTTTCGTATATAGGGCGAGTGTTGTAACGTGCGACGTAATATGAAGGTCCCGATGACCCCCGGCAGGGTGAGTCCGGGGGGTGACTGCCAGTAGAGGGGTGGGGGGAGGGCAATTAACCACCCGCGGTCAATCACCTCGTTCCTCACAGACAACAGGCTTAGTTTTGGTTATCTCGTGTGTTTACAATGAACTGATGAACTGACGCCTTTCCTACATATTGGACCGCGACTATGACGACACATATTAAATAAACATACAAAATATTGAAATAATGCTAGAATGAAAGTAAATAAAATTTGCTAATTTACATGAAAAACTCTTACAAGAAAAACATCAAAGCTATCTCTTTAACAGTATATAGAGACCAATAATATTAAATGTACGGAAAAAAATATAAGTTCACGAGATTAAATACATTCCTAACGTCAAGGAGGAGTGATGACTCAGCTGGTCAGTTTGAATGTCAGACTGTTATCATGGCGTGTATGACAGTGAGCTGGTGACAGCGAGCTGGGGTCCTGATGAAGAGGCGCTCATCATAATATTATGAACAGAGCAATGCCGATATAAAGATTCAATGAGAAAGAAGAATTAGCTTACAACGCTTGAATAAAAAATGACGCTAGAGTGGCCAGTGAACTAGTTCTGAAAAAATATATTTATTACTTTTTTCTTATGAGCATTTAATTTAAAGCTCGTAGAAAATATTAAACTGAATGAATATCACTTCGGTGGAAGACGGTTAGGTTAGAAACTCACGGCCGCGACACTGGATCATTCAATGAAGGAAACAAGGGATAACTTAAGAGTTTAAGGTTATTCATTCATGAAGCTCTTAAATACGATAGATGTCGAAGGTCAAAGGTCTGTAAACATATCACAGCGTATAGAAGATTTGTGACGGGAGCTGACGATATACGTGCAGCTTCTTGACGCCATTCTTTCTCTCAATATTTTCACAATAAATGAACAGTGATATTATTATTATCTACTTTACTGATTTATGCGTGTGCGTGTCTGGGTGTTTGTATGAAGCCACGTGTGTGTGCGTGTGACGCTAACGGTCTGTTCGTATTCATACAAACGGGATGTTTAGTGTTATAACGGCTTTTTTAACATGAATACTACATACATAGATTTTCTATTAATTAGTTCTCATTAGAAATTATGTTAAAAAATCGAGTGTTAAATAAAGCGGGTTGAAATATACTGACCGGGTTTATATTACAAATAACTACAGACATGCGTGTATACATTCTGATGTCAATATTTGGTGAACACGTGAAGTGTATCGTGTCGGTGAAGAGCCGCAGCCTCCGGCACTATCACAGCACGTGCGTGTAGTAACAAGCGTGCCGGTTTCTAACGCATCTCATTATTATAGAAATTTGCGGCTGAACCGTCAAGACGACGTGCCTAATGACAGCGAAACACACACGCGGGCACTGATATGTATACACGGACACAGACACACACAGGCACAAACCGCAACGAGCACAGATACTCATAGTCACACACTGACGTCTAACACATTAATCAGTATCACTTTATTGAATAGGAATAATGTTATGTGTTTGTATGTGTGTTTAAGTCTTAAACAGTTCTTGTAAACATATTGTAATTAGTAAAATGATAGTTTATATTGTTTTTGTTACTTCATAAGCCATTAGGTATTGTATTGAGATATAAGAAGATACTATTTGGATAGGCATTGATTTTTTTTAAACAAACCATTATACCCAAACGACATACACAGAGAGTGTCATCATCAAATATACACCAGAAAAAGAATTGAATAAGTAAAAAACACAGTACTATGTATGTGTAGTATGTAATAACTTACCCGATATTAATTCGTCTGCAACTGACGATGTCTTTTGAATATATACATATTTATTTATCGAAAGTTTTGTTATTTTCCAATGAATTTAACAAAAGGTTTTGCAATTCTTATGTTAAAACCTGTGTCGGGGAGCGAATGCCAAGTTTCAAATTTTCTTTATCTGTCGTCGTCCGTGCGTACTCCCCACTACACTAACCGCCGCACTCCCCGCCATCCAACTCATCACGACATATTTTTAAATGAATCTCGTCTCCAAAGCGCGTTTATTTTCCGAACTTACCGTTTTTCATTCGCCGAAGCACCTGGCGGAGGATTAATGTCGGTCTGTCGGACCTTTCGTTCCCCGGGGCCGCCGGTCTGAGGGTCCGAAAGTCCGCGGGGTCCCCAGGCCGCCGTCGCCGCACCACACTATTTCACGCCGTACAATTTACTGCGGACTCCTGACTGATGTCCATCCCTTATCCACTTTAAACAGGATCCTTCCCACTCCCCGTTTATTTCCCTATCTTTTATTTCCTTTTAATACGATGCTATCTTTCGGGTGCGATTTCGGTAGATAGAGAATTTCTCAACGAATGTCGATTACTTATTCCTTTGATGTCGGCCCAACAATTCTATTAGGTATATCGGGCCACGTGACCCTCGCCTTTAGTTTTCTTTAAATGGAATGTATTATGTTCGCGGGGATTTTTCGATTTTGTTGGATGTTAGATGTTAATAAAATTCAAAACTGTAAGTACTCAAGTATAGATTGTCAGTAACGAGTGATCAAGGCAAGATGCGAATATAAATGTCTCGTGTGAGAGGTGACGAACACCTCGCTCGTTACATTACAAATGGTCAGGTTAGTGCCGTACCCGTTTACATGTTACGGTACAGTAAAAAAGTACAAACAATTAAGCAGTTAGGGACACCAATAACATGGCCTTAATCATAAAATGAATATTCCCGATTATAAGTTAGAGAAAAAGTATTTCTAGTATAGCTTAATAAATATGTAAATTGATAACAATAAATAGGTAATAGATTATTACATAAACAATAGTATTATTGTTCGCAGTCGTGTGTGACCAGTAGTGACCAGTAGTGAACAGTGGTGACCAGTAGTGACCAGTAGTGAACAGTAGTGACTACTCGTGCTTCTCGACATACATACTACAATTGAATCCACTTCAGAAAAGTTTTAGTAATAAGTTATTGATAACTTGAAAACGTTAGTTGATCATAAAAATTTATTTCGTTTTCCTTACATTTTCTAAGAGACTGGCGCGGTGGGAGCCGGCTCCTGTGTGCCTTTAATATAAATCCACTAGTCCCGTTTTTTACTTTAACTTAATGTTTGCATATAATTACCGCATAAAACGTTCCATCGCAATAACAAATATGTATAAACTGTAATACCTGAGTGAGCTGACTCATTGAATCACTGTACATTATACATTTAACAGATTCTTTTCTGAGATTGACCGTTTTTTTTTCGATACACGAAGAGAGCGAAAAGCAAGTACACGACTAAGACAAGCTGACACTTTCATACACTTTACTTACATTATGCGATACCTGTACCACAGAACCTCCATGTCCTTCACTGTCACTGCTCCCTGCAACTTACACACCATTATAAGTCACTGTTGTAACGCTCTCAATGTTCTTGCCTTCGGGTTTTATTTTGTGTAATTCGACGCTGTTATCATCTTGTAATATCGACATTCCCATTTTATGAATAGTACGCGAGTTATGGTCGAGGAGGCATTTGGACGCACAGACGCACAGACGCACAGAGAGTCGAACATCAAACATTCTCCGTGTGTACAATGAAAGCCGTCACTAATTACGTTATAATACTTGTGTTGCAGTGTCGGGGCGCGGTGACGTCAGCGGCTTCTTCAACACACAAATGATGCTCGACCTTAACGGTATGTAATCAAAGCTCATTATTACAAATCGATCGCGTCTGATTTGAATATGACGACCGCGATGCTTAAATTATCTTATTAGGTTTTTTTAGAGTCATCCTCGAGGCGTTCGCCTCGTCTTCGGCTTCCTGTGTTTTTCATTTTATACATCGATCGCGGCTCTCTGCGCCAAATGAATATGTTATTGTTTTTAGTTAAAATCTTTAACATTAATGTTATAATCGTATCGAGGTCATGTTCGGTCTATAGTCTAGAGGTCCGTGTGATGTCAGTGATCCGAGCGACCGTCCGTGATGGACCACGTCTCCTCGAGACGATTCACTGCCTCCACACAAAATGACCAAATAATCAAATTAAAACTAATTTATAAACATTTTTTGCTTCGATAAATGGTGACATTGCGTCTTTGAAATTTTTCTCTAGGAAAGTTTTTGCTTCCGTTAATTATGGGATGAATGGGTTGATGAAAAAAGAACGAACTACTGTGGTCGAACGTGTACACAGGAGGAGGAGGAGGAGCAGGCGGGGTGGGGGGCGAGGGGAAGGGAGGGGGGGGGCTGGTAGGTAGCTGCCGGTCTACTTGGTGGTTTTTGTTGCGCGCGTGCTTCACGGAACTCAGTGTTATGTCATTGTGAACGGGTGACGTTCGGTCTTAACATTTGATTTGTTCGTCACTTTAATGTCTGTCACCATTTGGACAAATACTAAACAGTAACACATTAAAACTAACGTAACCGATACATTGTTCTGTCAACTTTTTGATTCTGAGCGAACTGAATGTCAATATATTTTATTAAATCGTTTGTTTCAAGTTGAAGTAAAAATTTTAGGTAAATATGAAGATACCTTGTTCCTTTGCACCCCTCTTCTGACCCATATTTTTTCTTACCTGGAAGTTACATTAGAATAAGTTCGTTTTTATTATTGAACTGATTCTCTCAAGAGTCCAAGTTAAAAACGATGGATGTGTGAAATGGTTGCATTTGTAATTCGACTAATTTGGTGAGGCCATTTTGGCCCGAGAGAGTGCAGAGATCGACGGACAAAAAACTTTCCCAGGCGGCTGGATACGGGAGACGGGAGATGAGAGAGAGAAGGACTATCACGACCAGGCATCCAGACACAAAAACATTAATGAAACTCACCACTTGAGACTTTATGAGGTTGGGAAAGTTTGTTTTTTAAGAGATCGAAACGATTATGATTTCGTGTTTGCGTTGTTTAAGAAGTTAAAATATCAAAACGGTATGAGGCCTAGACATTGAGAAATTTTGTTTTGTTCCGCCTGGTCGGTTTCAGTCACGCTGACGACGGGACGAGCTGACTCAGCATCATCGGGTGCGTGTCAATGATCTCACGAGAACTACTGCCTCCTCACTCCTGACTCCAGGCTTTCTTTGTACAAACATACGGTACAGGTCTTGGCCGGATCGGGTTGTAGTTAACTTTCAACTTGTTTCTCTAACTTTTCTTTCAAATTTGTTTTAAGAATTCACAAAATAATTTTCGATTCTCCCAAATATGATTAATAAATAAGCAAAGATTTACATCGAGAGGTAGTTAAAAAGTATTTTCATTCCTTTACATTAACAAGACGTTCTATTTTTTCTCGAGCCAGCGATCGCTCGCTCGAGATATTCCCTCGAATATTTGAGTGTTTTTGCGGACGGCGAGCTCTCCGACAGGTAATCGCCGTGCCTTATTGTTATAAGTCACAGGAATACGACCGGTAATTGATGAAATCATTTATTAGCATTTGTTTCACAATAGTCTCTCGTGAAGATAAACCTTTGAATGCCTCTCGTGGAATGCTTCTGTTGGTCGTGTAATAATTAACCGTCTTTCTGAACCGGTAACAGTTTTTGCTGACGATTCTGTAAGATAGGTAACGGTAAGCCATATGTGTATGCAATGTATCGGTCGTCGAAGGGTGCCGACGGGGAGCGTTCACATTTGCATGCGTCCGCGTCGCCTACCTGCGCCTACACAGCTGCCAGCTTTTTTCATTTACCTTTGATAAATAGCGAACGATCAGCGCGGCTTGCATATTTCTTTCTATTTCCATTAGCTATTGTCCGATTTCGTAGGTTGAATGAGGTTTTAGAAGATTTATTAGGAGATGTGTGTTTAGTATCCGTGTGGGAGCCGATAGCCGGTCGTTTTCATATTATTATCTACTAGTACAGAACGTTGGCTGTCGCCGTATACCTCTGAGTATCTTTATAACGAATAAGTGACTTCGTTTTGAAGCGCCCAGACGCTGTTTTATTAATTTATATAGTTTTATAGAACCAGGAATCATTGATTCACTTCTAGTGATTAGTAATCGATGGTTATGAATAAAAACTCGCAAACGTGTGTCGTGAAACGCGTACTGCTTAAAATACATAAAACTATGGAGCTTGTAACTTTTAGGTATGACTTCGTAAATGACCGATTAAATATAACATATATA
>DVQP01002089.1:0-13343 GCA_018231745.1 Danaus eresimus
CCGCGCCTTCATGCATGAGAGTCCTTTAACCTCCAGGCCACACATTTAAATACTAAGGAAAAAATAAAAAAAAAGCGAATGTAACTGATGCTGTAATTTATTGCAGTTGGGACATACTCCATAACTGGGTTTATCCATTATCTATTGAAACCGGATCGTTTTATCAGAACACATATCTCTCAATGGGAAATCACAATTTCAGAAAAACCGATTCTACTTTAAGCAGGTTTGAGAAATATTTTTTCAATTCATTTTAATATTAATAAGTAAAATAATTATAATTTGGTGACATGTCACAAACATGAGGTTTTATTTAAAGAGTTTAAATTTTTTTTAAATTACCTATTTTTCATATAGATCCTGTTCATTGCTGGGCAATGTATTGATTGGAGAAAAAAGTCATATAAGTGATATGACAAAAATATCGAAATCAATAATTGGGAATAATTGTATGATAGGAAAAGAGGTTCTTATCCAAGGCAGTCACCTTATGGACAATGTTATAGTTAAAGATAACACAAGGATAATAAATTCATTCATTGACGAGGGTTGTACTATTGAAGAAAACTGCAATTTGGAGGGTGTGATTGCCTCTAACAAAATATGTATTAAATCAGGAAGCATACTTAAAGGAAATATTGTTGGTGATGAACAATCCGAAGGTGGTAAGCAGTTAAATTCATATAGTATTTTTCCAGAAGAAAACAAACAAAAATTTATTCTAAATTTGAAATCTTTTTCTAACAAATAATTTTAAAACTACATTTTTATCATAAGCTTTGGTATTGTAAAGAGTTTATTTATTTTTAAGAATGAAATTATATTCCACAGATAGAAAACCTTCTAAGTCCACATTAGAAAGTGGTACAGAATGGGAAAATGAATCATCAAGGGAAGGAGATGATGATTTTATTGGCTTTGAGAAGGATTGGAGTGCAAGTGATTCTTGTTATTCATCTGAGAGCAGCATTGAATCATTATCAGACTCACCTATACCCGAAGACACTAATAGTAAGCTCTCTGTATTTTATATTGTCCAGATTAATTAAATAAAATATAAATATATTTTATAGGAGCATCTCAGATTTTATTAATAAATTATGTTTCAGTTTTCCTTCAAGAGGTAATAGACAGTTTAGCAAGGGGCTATGAAGACAAACTCAAATGTGATTTTCTTATATTAGAGATAAACTCGTCAAGATATGCATACAACATACAGTTGCATGAGGTCAACTTTTTTGTTGTGAGGGCCTTACTAAGCTTACCTGTTTTGGCTGAGAGTAAGAGTGTACTCAGTTCTGTGAAAGATACTATCAAGTTCTTCCGTCCCGTTCTAGCAAATTATATTAAAACAAAATCATCAATAATGGACTGTTTAAAGGCTGTAGAGGTAGTTACAAATTAGTAATTCCTATAAGAAGACAGTTATTATTTATAGAAGCAAAAATACAATACATTTTTTTCAGGAAAGTTGCCTTAAAAATGAATGGTTAGATGGAAAGGCAGGGCAAGTTATACATTTGCTATATGAAGCAGATGTTGTTGATGAAGACTCTTTACTTGAATGGTTCGAAGATTTGAAAGAAAATGAAAGCCCGCTAATCAATCAAACATCAGTTGTCAAATTTTTTGATTGGCTCCAAGAAGCTAGCGAAGAAAGTGATGATTCTGATTAACAATAAAAATTATATTTGTCTATTTACTTAACAATAGGCCCATTTCTATTTTATGATACCTATGTGTACAATAGTTGCTAAAGTCATTATAGAAACAATTAATAATCAACTCACAACCTATACTTCTCTTTTTGGTCATTAATTATATTAGTCAGAACATGTGTTTCAATAAAGTTGTGACAAACCTCACTATTTCATTCAATATTATCTAGAATGTAGGGAAAGCTGAATCTTATATATAATAAATTATGGTACATATACATTGGGTATTCATTTTTATTGTAAATAATTTTTACTTGATTATGAGGCCATTTTATTTACTTTTATTATATAACATGGGATTTGAACAGTGAGAATTTGGTACTGCAATATTTACATAAGTTCGAAGGTTATCGTATTGTTGCATATTGTTGAAATTGCACAGTGGAGAATGTTCGGAACTTGTTCATATCAAACGATGTTGGCTCACACGGAGAATGAATTTTAATCTGTCTCATATGAGTATCTCTGCCATTTTGATGATTGCTCAGTACTGCTATTTGGATCATATATGTTCTGATTGGTCGCTCATGGATATCTTTTATTGGTATCATTTCCCAACCTATGTATATAGAATAATGATTAAATAAAAATTATTGTTTTAAATATATAATCTACAAATATCAAGAAATTATTTTTATCTCACCACTGGGCTCAATGAGCTCTATAACTTCAATTTCCTGTAAATCATTAAAGTGTGTTCCTGCCCTTATGGAGATTCTGCTAGGCGTGTAACTCTCATCTAACTTGTAATCCGTATAAATATATATATGTGAAACCATAGTTTTACGTTGAAATTGGATGTTTACAAGGTGAGGCAACTGTCCATCTGATTGCCAATAGGTATCCATACAATCGTCTCGTAGCTGATCAATACCAAAGCCTGCATTTAATTTAATATTAACTGCCACTATCTTATACTACATAATACAATAGAAATAATATAAGACTCCTTACCTGGTTTGCAAGAAGATAAACTCCATATGGCATGATTTCCCACTTCCCGAACAATTCCAGATCTTTCACCCACAAGAGGATCTTTTTCTGTACTCATACTAAAATATAATTACGAGTATGAATTTTTAAACGATTATCAATTGTTTGATAACAGACAACAGTCTGATCGAATTGGAAGTTAACGTCAAACAATTGTCAGTTTGTAAAACAGATAATATTGTCGTTACCATTCCTATTTTTTATTACGACTTTTTCCACCAAGTAAAAATAAACAATTTTAAATAATTCTTTCAATTATATCTGTTTTCAAAGCTTATAAGTTTTATTAAATTGAGAAAAAGGGATTATGATTATAAAAATAAGAGGAACAAAAATCTTTCTATAACTTTTCCGAGTATACTATATCACATACTGAAACAGTTAATTGATTCTTATATTGTGAAAAGTTTTTTTTTAATATTTTATGTTCACTTCTTCTGATTATTATTCAAATCAAAATACGAAATAACAAACAAACAAAACTGCTATATTATATTGTAATTATCTTACGGGTCGAAAATAGTAATTAACAATTATGCCAATTAGTACAGGGTACATTAAAGAGAGATATTTCACTCAAAAGTTATTTTTAGAATTAAGGTACCCAAAACAAATAATTTTGGTTCTCTTGAGGAAATATTTCTCTTCCACTAAGACTATCTTGAATCGATCGTCTTCAAGTCGATTGAATTTGGATATAACTTTTGATGTACATAACGTACGTACGTACGTAATAACCAAAATCTATATTTATATATTTCGGTCAACGGGTCAGTCGTAATTACGCCCTAAAACAATTATTGAATTATAAGTAATGATGTCATATGTCAAGCTGATAGTAAAAATAACCACAAGTGTGGGAAACAATAGCAGTTCTCAACATAGAGCAAATTAAATTATTTATTTTAATGACTAATTAAAAAGAAATTGTTATGGGAACAGGTAAATAGAATTATTTGCTAAATAGTTATAAACGGCGTATAACATTTAATTATAATTAAAATTATATTACTATTAAGGTTTTATTAAAAAAATTAAGAAAAAAACTGTACTGTCATAAATATAATATTATAACTGTCGGCAAACTTGATTGTAAACTCACATGTTTATATATGTTTATATATGTATTATTTCTGCTTTGTATACCGTTTAGTTTTTTTTGTTTAGTGAGTTTTATTAATGTCTGCAGTGATTAATTGTTACAGTCCTCGTTAAAATGATTTTTGGTAAAAAACAAAGAGCGCAACTATCAGGATTTACCTCGTCCATAATATCCTACACATTGGCCAGTTTTATAAGCATGGTATATTTCACAGATTGGAAAGTGATTTGCATGCATATACCTTTTTATAACGGACAGTTTAAACAAGAAAACAAGGAGGATTAAAATTTAAAACGTAAGACATCAGGCACGCTTTCAATTATCCAAGATAAATCCACGTCCATTGTAATTATAATTGTTTTATGAATTGTAAATGTTAAATTATTAACAAGTTCTCTTGTTTGGGGCACGTGTTTGTTTCGGCTCTATTGAAATCTGGAAGGAGTATTGTAATGACTAGTTCGAGATATCAGGTGTGTTGGGATTTGTTGTAAATGTCAACCGGATCGCTCGCACCCGGCGCAGGCGCAGCTGCCTCGTGCCCTCAGCCCTCCGGCGTGCGCATTTATTCGCCCTCCGAATAAATAACACCTCACTGGTTTTATAACAATGTTATTATCGAAATTAAAATTATTTTCTGGATATGTAAAGCTATTTCTTTATTTGTTGTTTTAATCTACATCTGGCGTCGACTTTCATTTTTCACCTGGAACCTGTGTATGCACTTTCTGCATATAGTTAGTACTTTTATATACTTAATGTAAAGTTGAACAACTAATGATATTAAAAAAGTTTATCCATTGTGATAAAGTTTTTACTTTTGTCTATAAAAACCATTAAAAACAATTAAAACGGATTGTCATCATGTTTAAATAAATTAGACGTACCTAAATAATTAGACGTACCTAAATATTATGTAAATTACCATACATAAAAACAAAATATTTTATAGTTGGTATTGTTTATAATTGTCTCTATATTATGTGTGATATATGGCTGTTAATTCCATTTTTATATTCTGGAAACGAGTGCATTGTATTAGTTCTCCAATTAGTACACAATGTAGTTTAAAACTTTAAATAGCGCATAAAGGTAAGGGTTTCTTACTTTATTTACGTGTTTATGCTTAACACCTAACAAAGCTAAATGAAATTCGAAAATTAATGATCTTACCTGTTTAAGAGATCTATTCCAGCTACCTATTAGAACCAAGGGAGAAGTAGAAGTTTAGGTATTATTTAATGACGATGCATGCAATTTAATAATATGTGATGAATTGAATTTACAAAAACAACACTACTTCTGTGATCTTACATCAAAAAAAATATTGAGATCTAATATTTCTAAAGACTTTAATTCATTTAAATGAAACTAATAATTTCGGATAAGCGTAGTTTATAATTTTAAAAAACAACATTTACATTTCGGTTACTTTGCAGCTACCGTGTTCACGGGCAGACGAGATGATGTTAGTTTCGTTTAAATCAAAAAAATATGACATTGACAAAATATGACAAAGTCGGAAAAGTTATGTACCAAATGACAGAAGTAACTGTCCTATCTGAGACTCGGATATTAATTAATAAACACATATGATCTTTGCACAGATGCAAAACCATGTTTTAAACAAACAAAAAAAATACATATATGATTTATGACTTCAATTTCTTTGCGGTAACTTTTAGTTTCTTATAATTTATTTTTTAGTACACAATTCAAATTCTTGACGTAAAGAGACGATAAACTGGAAGGAATCAAAATTAAGGTAATGTTTAGGTAAGATTGAAATGAAATTTGATCTTGATTTTATACCAGAATACCTCTAACCGATTAAAAAATTACGTTCTAAAAACAGAGACAAGCGATAAAATTATTCTTATACATATATTAATGATAAGTACTTGTACATAAATTTGTTAATGAATTCGCAGCTATAAGTATTGTATAAACTATAAAAGTCTCATTAAACCAAAATAATAGAATTGTGCTTGTAATGTTTTCAAATAGAAAATAACGTTTAAAAGATATGTATTACACAAAATAAACGATAAAAGTTAGAAACTCGCAATACAAGAACTATGAGTACATACAAAGTTGTTATTGTTTTGTAATACGTATAAAACTTTGTCAATATGGAACTAAAGGGAATGTTTCAAGGGTGGGGATATCCTTTGAAGGGCTTTAAACTTTGAGCTTTGAGGCCACGCGGTGTTTCGGTATACACTATAGATGCCGAATGCCGATACGTTCAGTCTACGGCACACTCGCTGACCAAGCGCACGTGCAGCGGTTGTGTTTACGTACACAAAAAAAATACGACAACAAAAACATTGTGCGAAAGAACATTCCTAAAAACTCTGTGACAAGATAGTACATTGGATTTATTATTATTGTTGTGTTTTTCGTGAGATCACTGTGAAAAATGGATTTGTCTTGTGGAGAGAATTTACAGAATTCCGGTCACAATAGCAGTAGTAGTGGACGGACTATGGATATGTGTATCGCTGGACCTGACCGGGCTCTGGACCGAGATCCGAGGCTGCTGATGAACCTCCTCACCCTCGAAAGAGTCCACGCACTGCACACCGATTATTTTCAACACGTTCAAATTGATATACAGCCTTTCATGAGGAAGGTTGTCACCACTTGGATGTTGGAGGTAATATTCTATTTTATATGTTAATAAATATATTTATAAGGACTTATTAATGCTTTATGTGCAATGAAAATAAATTAAAAATAATAGGGGCCAACAATTTGACAACAGCTGATTAAAATGAAAGTGAATGACCTTACATTTTGTTTGTAAGGAGGAGCTTTTTAATTCTCTCAGATTATTCATGTATATTTATAAATGATACTTAAAAGGCATACGTAGTATATAACTTAGTTTTGTTAATATAAAATGCAGTTGTTATAAGCAATACGACTTACTTAAAGATAAATTTAATACCTACCTGCAAAAAGGTTATTGTTGTGATACCTGTTTGTAAGTTGTTATGTGGAATTCAACTATCAGAATAGAGAAAAATAATAATCAAGAATATTAAACTGATTCTAATTGAATATCTTAGCACACGTGTATATATGTATGTACACAAATATTTTTATTTTAATACCTAATAATGAAACGGCACAACACTCAAGTAGTCCATATAAGGTTAACATAATTTAAGATATGTATTGTACGACACACGTGGTTTAACAGTAGGTACGAGCCCTTACAATAGCTGTTGTGAGCGGAAACTTTTTTACTTAAGTTTTTCGAAGGTTCTGTTCGACTTCAATGAACAACGGAGTCCCACCCTGTATAACTGGGATTGCAAAAAACATTTTATATGCAACGGCCACCTACTTTATTAGGACTGATACGTTTAATATCCGTTTGACCGTGACGCTCCTATACCTAGATTTACATAAATGCCAGAAGGCTACCAGACATATAAGCAATAAGGTCACCAGTCTAATGTTTCAATCTCTCTGATAAATTCCTAATTCAATTTGATATATACACACTACTTTCTTTTCTGAAACAAAATCTGCGTCAAAGAAGCCATAGATATACGTAGCACAAGTATCACACTTTTTATACTTATACAAGATAGGTTTCTTAAAATGTTATTAAAATGTTATTTAAATACAATATAACAAAGAAATAACAAAAGATTTAAAAAATATATCATAACAACAACAATCGTCAAGAGTTACCAAAAATAGGATAGTAAAACAATTTTGGTATAGTTTTATCTTAATATATTAATGTATAGATTATATTACCAGGTTTGTGAGGAGCAGCAATGTGAAGAGCAGGTGTTCCCTCTGGCTGTGAGCTACATGGACAGGTTTCTCGCCCAGCGTGCCATTTCACGGCAACAACTACAATTGCTCGCTGTCACCTCGCTACTACTCGCCTCCAAGTTCCGCCAGTGTCATCCTCTGTCGGTTGATCTACTCTGTGCTTACACTGATAACTCAGTTTTTCCTCAGGAAGTCAGGGTAAGTCTTTCCAAAAAACATCCATTAACACTTCACTTCAGGTCTTATTTGGATATTATTACCAAACATATATCTACCTACCTTTCTTTATCTAGATTATAGCTTTAAGATTTCCGGATATGTTTCCGACATCGTGTCGTTTATTTTGAAATTTGGAAACTACTTAGATCGGTATAGTGTGAAGTTTTATAATGTAGCGCATCGCGAGACAGCCGCGTACCTTAACATCCTGCGTCGACCGCAAGGAGGAATGTATTGTTTTGATTGTGTGCCGTGAATGAACTCGATTAGCCGAGTCAAATGTCACTCCTTCACCCCGAAGGGACGTCATTATATTACCCGTTTCCTTAAAGTCCTGTATGTTAGCTTCCGGTAATTACTTCTTCCGCGATTCGTGAACCTCGAAGGTGAAGATGATAGTCAGCGAAGCCCGTCTTACAATTTAAAACAACAAATTTGTAATGTGTGACGAAGTGAGTTTCGAATTAGTCACTATTTCCGTCGGATATGTGGGTAGCGAGACATTCTGATATATTGATAAGACGATTTGACACATTCATATAATTTGGGTACTAGAGCTGAAGCACTATCATTAGGCACATGCAACTCATGCGCTTTGGACTGCTGTTCACACACTCGGTCATTAGACCTACTGTCATAAAGTTATAATTGTGATATTGTGTGCACGCGGGCAGGTGTGATTCGATCAATTAGATCACTAATACCCATGAGTTTTTGACTTTTCACCGTATTCACACGCCTCCACCACGTTTAGCGAAATTCGTTATTCTAAATACAAAATATGATGCAATCATATGTTAGTTTATAAAAAAATTCTCATAGATCTATTATAATGGGTGTTTAATTCTCACGCAATGTATAAGATAACAATTTTCCTGACATTTGGTATGAACCGTGACCGTGAGAAGACTCATCGTTCTTTGGGGCGCGGAGGCACCGTATGGCACACTATTTACTTCCTTGCAATTAAGTCGGCCGATCATCCTGATAAGTCCTCGGTGTGAATTTAAATGAGACAGTGAATACTCCTTTCCCATACTTGACTTGTCTACATGGCATTTGACTTTCGATAGATAATGAGAAATTTATTCATTTTACAGTGGGAAAATTATGATGAAACTAATGAATTTATGTTTATTTGTCTCTAACCCCTATTGAATTGTCTAAGTCTATTAAATAATACAATTTCCATGAAAGTTTCCCTAGGCGATCCTACCCCATTTGCCCTTTTCTTTGCTATTTTTTTGCGGTTTCCGTCTGATCCATCGTGTATGACCGTTACGAATGAGCTGTAAGCTTCGCATAAAAGACTTCTTTCTTCAACTCACCTCATACAAGACTAATTGCTGTTCGTTATTAGATGCAATTTACTTACTCGTTGGACAAATAAATTCAACAAATAAGGGCTGTTAAACATACATTTGCAAGGGGATTTAAACATTTGTCTTTGAAAAAATAATTTAGTTTTTTTTTTTGTTTTAGCAATGGGAGGTGATGTTGTTGCAACGCTTAAACTGGCAGCTATCAGTTGCAACAGCCTTCGACTTTGTTGAACCTCTCCTAGCGAGAACCCCCTGGGGACGGACGAATCCTCTCGTACGGACACACGCTCTGACACTCACATCCGTCTGCTATACAGGTAAATATAGTTCAAACAAGGAAATGTCGCTAAACGCTCTTTTCAATTGCTGTAGCATGCGGGTAAAACAAACTTTCCTTGACTGTATGCTAATTATTGATAATGCCGTCATTTGTGCCACTAAATTTAGAGTGTAACAGGTTTTAAACGAACGCGAGGACATTTGGTCCTCAGCGATAAGTCCGGTCATTTATGGGGTGTGTGTATTGGAACGCACATGCCGCCCCGTGCCGTGATATCGAACACCTTGTACCGACCCCATGCAACTGACCCTCTGCCGGACTCCCTTTGTTGTAACACAAATTATTTCGTTTTAGTCATTTGGCCCAAGTTATGTTTTTATACAAGAATCACCTTTATATAGGTACATGTATTATGAACGAGTTAGTTATATTACTTGTAATGGTAGATCAATCGTCTCAAGCGAACCAATCCGAAGCTATTAGTTTTCTGGACCACAGAAATCGATACCATACTTACAAGTAATCGAGCATTTAAAACGCAATGCATCTGTAAAATTATATTTTATTATATTATACGTATATTTGCATTTAGCTCAAGCAACTGTTCTTATTATCGGGACGCTGATAGCCTGGTACAATTGTTGTTTGTTTTAACTTAATACCTCTAAACGTTATCTGGACTCAATCTGATTTATGGGGATACCGCCATGTGCCCGATATGCTCCTAGGAGTGAATAAACACACTCGTAAAACTACGTCAACATACACATACTACGATTATCGGTACTACTGTGAGGCTGTAATAATAATGGCTGGATAAAATTGCGTTCAAATGATAATATATAATTATATAGTGGTCCCGTTTAGCTATGTGCCACTAACAGGAGGATTACTTAAAGGTATTAATATTGTATATCGTGTTCTGATTAAGGTCTGTGTTTATTTTGAATACACATTAATTTTATTATATGCGATATTGACAATGAAATGAAACGAAAACATTTAAAACATCCGTTTATGTAGTTATTATTTTTATATGAATGTAACATAATAATTGTAACTTTCGTTACATTTAATGGATTTCAATTGACATTGAGTCGAATGGAAATTCAATTTCTTTTATAATTCTCAAGGGCTCCAAGTGTTCAAATGAGGTAATGAGGATATAAGCTTCGTGTTGTGTTTGATTAACAATATTCTATAGTATTTTTATTTTATTTTATTTTATCGAAGTTTGAAAAAAGTTGTCTCTTAACCCTCACTGCCCTATGGTTTTGAGATAATACAAATTTATAGCTGTGAGTCTGTTATGCTCATTATTATATTTGATTGTTAGTCTTTTATAGATTAAAAAACTTATTACTTATTTTATTACTATGCGACATCGGCTGTATATAGTGGGCTGGCTGTATGAGAGAAATAAAAAAAAAAGTATTTTGGTAAATGGTTTGACCCGTACGGTTTAACGTGTTATAGACATGACCAGGTCAAGCCACGGTAGATTGTTTGCAGTTTATTTATGCCCTATACTGGTCACCGGAAGTACACATAATTGATGGTAACCGATATTGCATTAGCCGAGGTGTTAAAGGGTTAATAACACCTCTTGACCTGTAAATTTCCTTCATCTTTAAGGGGTTTATTTGTGATTAACGCCCGTGTAATTTTATAGCGGTATTAAATGTAAGTACAGTGGGCGTCGACTCGACATTACTTCTTCGCTATTATATTCTATATTTGTTATTGTTAGTTTATGATTACCCCCCAAATGAAAATAACTGTTTGAGATATGCAATATTTTAGGGCCTTTTAAAGTCGTCAGTAACAGTTTTATGTCTCAATCGTTAAACTAGTTTATTCCACATATGTATTGAGATCACAATGAAAACATTTAGGCTTGCGATGATTATTAAAATAAATAAAAGGGAAGAACGTAAATAAATTTCTAATTTTATTCATTTTTTATGTTTGTATCGAATGTTTATTTCTTGTTTTCAATCTAATGAAATGTCAATGAAATACGAGGAATTCGTGAATTCATTAAAATTTTTTTTAGTGAATCAAAACGAGTCCAATGTAATGAAAAATAACTATAGGAAATTTATAAAGTATCAACAGTGTGGATTAAGAACCAGCGTGACGATGTCACATGTATGTGATGATATAATAGACAATCTGAATGAGGACCTCTTGGTTTTATATAGTCAGTTGAAAAGATACTTACATCAGAGGAACTTGATGCTTTGTTTGTACAAGCTGAACGTAAGATAGCAATCAGACATTTCGTGTTATAATAATTTAAGTAACCGTGTCATGGCCGCGGTGACTTATGACGGGCTGGGACTTAGGGGACCGCGCCAGCTGAGTCGGCGACAATACGCGAAGACGTCCCGCGGCCATTGTCGTCATCCGAACCGAACTGCGTCCCCAAGTACCTAAAGACCCCAAAGAACGTCTCGGTACGCACCTGGCGTCCCGACCCTTACCTATCTAACCCGATATTAAACCTCATTTCGAATCACAGAACATCAAAACCGATGTCTTCCGTTCTGTTAATAAAAAAAAAATCTGTTATCATCGCCGTTTTTGTTAATTCTATATCTCACTTTTTATAAAAGACACGCAGGGTATGAGGTGACATAAAATGTAAACTGTTTCCCGAACCACTGAAACAACCCTTTCTAATAAATTCAAAATGAGACATTAGGCGTATACTATATTATGTTACAACAAGTTCCACACAATTAGATAAATGACATTAACTATTTGCAACCCTTGCACTTTTGCATCTATTTGTATAAGGATTCCCTTGATTCCCATAAAGGGACAGGTTCCGAAAACGGAACTTAACGGTTCCAGAAGTCTGTTGGAGACGCTCATTACTGGAATTTGTAATTAGAAGGGTAAAGTTAAGACGGGGGTGTCTTAGGAGGTTGCGCCCCTTACGCGTGCGCAGATGTCGACTCCCAACTGACAGACAACCTGTCGTGGAAACGGCCCGCGCCGCTCCAGTGCTTAGATCACATCTGATATGCTTTCATATTAATATATTAATGAGCCACCCGCACACAACATGCCGTGCTTTATTTCATGTTTAAATTTGGTTACCAATGTGACTGATGGAATTTTAATACTATAAAATTAATTCCATCGGTGATCTAGAACGATTATATAGGATCATATATTTTATATCTATCAACTAATCAATACGATAGAGTAATACACTTTCCTTTAGTATATTGGTCTACCAATTTCAAGAGGATGGCTAATTAAAACGATTAATTACGCTTAAAGCTATTACGTCAAAAACTGTTATATATTACACGAAGGTTAGTTTCTGCGAAATCGTTATAAAAATACTAGCGGACGTGACCTTAACGTTCACAATAAATGTTATACAATTAAAATGACGATCAGTTCGCGTGTTGGCGCAGCGTTTTTTTACTATTAGGTCTAATGTTTACGGAGGTTTAAGGGCGAGAACGTAAGAAGCTCGTAGGCGTTCAGTGACCCGTTTGTAGTAAGTTGGAGGCGAACGGAAGGGTCGTGCCAGGTGCCACCACATCTGCCGTCTTGCCTTCCCTCGACAACACCCAATGCGACATAAATGTCCCAGGTCTCGGTTCATCACCTCGAAAACGCCGTTAGAGTAACAGAAGTCTTGAAGCTTAGTGGACATCAATTTCATTTATCGCCATCGATTTGGCGATTCGATTTTATTTGACTTACAACAATGGAGTCCCTCGTTGCGAAATTGCAGCTGCGCCCTTGGCTAGAAACCTTAAGATGTAAATTACCATTATTCGGAGTCTATTGTGCCAGCTACGCAACGCACAAAGATGCAGACTGGGACGTCATGCACAAATCTGGCAGCTGTTCGATTTTTCCTTCCTTATAGTCGAACAATAGGT
>DVQP01002090.1:0-13341 GCA_018231745.1 Danaus eresimus
TCAAACTAATATTTACGGATTACTACGCACTGTTGTAGTATTATTTAAAATTTACATTCACGTCTCGCTTGTCCATGGTTACGGTTGCGGCAAAATAAACTAAACGTCGCGCGTCGGTTGTATATAGTTCTAAAAACAATAAAAAAAGCATAGTAATTCGAAAGTATTAGTTTCATTCTCTTATGTTAATTATATTAGGTAATATTAGGCTTCATACACACGATTTCCAGTTTTAAATTATATATCAGTATATCTATAAATCCAATTATCCCCTCATGCTTTTGTATTTTTCATATATGTAAGATGAATGCGAATAAGAATGGAGGCCATAATATTTAAAACCCTTCTGCGACCGACGTCCATCAGTGGTCGTTCAACACTTATCAAAGATTCTATCGATTGATACCCATTGTTCAAAACTCGGGATGCCGGTTTAAATGTTTTTAAGTTAACACAACTTGATGAATCGTCTGCTGATAAGTGAAACATAGCTGGTTTATCTAAGGATGACTCGGCTTCCATAATCAAACGTTTGGTATTCTCTTTGACTGTCTTTATACTTGTTTTGTTGCTATATCAGCTCCATGGAATTATCATGGACTGTTATATAAAATGGTACAAATAAATTTACGATACTATTGTGTTATAAATCAAAAATATGTATTTATATAAAAACAACAATATGATGTATAAGATAATTTGGTAAGCTACTAAAAAGTATCTACATGAATTTATTTATACCTTTTCATCGATTCGAAGGGCATATTTAATATTTATTCAAATAAATATTCAACGAACACCTATCATGAAATACGTGAGAATGCAAGCAACAAGTGATTTGTTGCACTGTCCCTTTCACGTCAAAGGCTTAAGTTGTCAACTTAAAGTCAAATAAGATAGACTCGTTCACTTCTCACAGAATCTTTTCAAATTGGATATTGCAATAATTTTTCGCATTATAAAGAAACGTAATAAAGTGGTAGATCGGCAATGTTAGCAAGAGACACTTTGAAGGGTATTAGAGCTCGTTGTTCCTGTCTACAATATATCGTTGTCTGTCTTGCATGGAGACATTCTTAATTAATGGCAAAATCATTGATGTCTATTTGAATACCAAGTACTAGAGACAAGGAGCTTCTAAATCACACGATAATAACTCTAATTAACTAAGATTAAATTAAGATATCTGTGATGTTAATATTTTCATTCAATTTAACTGAAAGTACTTTAGTGATATTTATACCTACCTAAAATATAAACTTTTAAATCCATATAAGTTGCTACCGTTTTCTATTGTGATATCAGAAATTGCAAATCTTTGGACGTATTCCATTTGAACGATGCTTCTGGCGCCGAGACCTAGGATACAATAATACCAGCTGGAGAAACAGCTAGATTTTCTCGTAGAACTTTGCCCGTGGGCTAATTGGAAATATTAGCATATAACGGACATATACACTTGTAAGTTTATGCATTAGAAACCAGTTCTACTAATAAATTTTGTTTCTAGTTTGGATATATAAGATGTTATATCGATATAATTTTTTATATCTATACACAGTCCAATCCTGTGAAAATGTGGATAAATTTATTTTTAGTAGAGTGATTAATATAAGAATAAAACACTTTTTATAACCATCATTTATCATAACCACTTCTTATTAGTATTGAGTAGGTTTTTGGATTTTTTCTCATTGATACACGTATTACCAGTAATATAGCAATTATCAATATTACATATTACGTATTTCTTAAACTGAGCTATTTCGTATTAAATTTTCATGTCGACTTACTTATGTATGTGATAAAGCAGCGATGTGACCTAACAAGTAAATTACATGCCTTAGTGTTTGCGGAACGCCCCTTCGACTTGCTCCGTGGCTGTTCACAAAATAACCTAACTGTTTTTAATATACTATGACATACTCTATACTTAGAGGCGTCATATATATGAAACTATTTAAATTCGTTCAAACATGAATGGCACTAAATAAAGCAACTAGAAAACTAATAATCTTCTTTAACTCTACATTTGTACTAAGAGGTTAACTCGGATGATGTGTAAATTCTGTTTATAATTGCATTGGTCATTGTTTTATTAATTTACTTATTTAATTTTGCTTTTCCAGGTTTTATTATGATTGCATGAATTATTATTTTGAATTCATATTTACATACCATTTAAATCAGTAAATATGTGTAAGTTGTTATTTATTTAACACAATCTTTTGTTTTTGAAAAACAGTCGTAGAAATAGAAAAAAATATCAGACTGAAAGTAATGATAAGTAATGAGGAAAATATTCTTTTAGACTGTTTATGTGTCATAAATTAAACTAAATAAATTTACTTATTTTAACTTTGTCATTGAGGGGCATATTCAAAACGTTCTATATAAATTTCATCATGGTTTTTAACGTATAAATTATTCTCATTAACAGTATTCATTCGTCGAGCTAAGTAAAGTATGGGACTCTTACTCTTAGCATCATGGGTTTGAGGCCCACTCTATTCGAAAGTTTTATAGTTTATTGAATATATTGATATTCTGTTTTGTTCCAAAAAATAAATAAATAACAAATTATAAAGAGCATTCGAATGCTACACTAACGTAGATATTTCTCACGATTTTTACTCTCATACTTGAAGTTTTGTATTTGAATTTAAGTGTCTCTTGTGTCGTCAGATTTAAAGTTTCTACTTACCTTTCCAATAGATGATGTGGTATTTCAAAGTCGTAACAGTGATAAGATTAGTATCAGGACTGTGAGATTTAGTACCATTAGTTATAACTTATACGCTTTGTATGTATAAATTAAGTTATTACTTATTTCCCGCGGTAATGATTTGATTTTTCGATAGTCTAAATTATTTTTTATAATAATGAAATATAGATAGAAGAGACGTGATATTGTAAGAGACATTAAAAATATATATATATTTGATTGCTTAGAATTCTTTTACTTTTTTTATTAGTAAAATACTTTTTAAAACCAGTAAAATGTTTAAAGGAAATTAAAAGTTCTGTATGTAGCTTGTATAAAGCTATGACCAGAAACATTTCTTTTACATTATTTTTCTTTTTAAATAAAACAAAAATTATTTTTTTTGAATCATCAAGAGATTGAATCATTTCTCCGAGATCCAACTAAAATGAGCGTTATAACAAGCGGAAGATTGAAATGAGATGATAAGAAACAAATCTGAATTTACCCGAAAATACGAAGGTACCTATTACGGAGCTGTAATTTTTACAAGGGATTCTCGGTTCCGATATGGCGGGCAATCATTACTCGGTATGTGCATCGAGTCGGCTTTTTGCAAGATCTACATAGATATCCCTGGGCTTAAATATGCGGCGAGTGCTGGAAACGGATCAATGGGCGCACAGGTATTTCGAAATACATTTCATCTTACTTTATTTTTCTCCTGATCGAGTTCCAGCACCGCAGCGTGTTAACTATAGGCTCTTTTGAAATCTATTTTGAAGAGCTCGTCTATTTTCGAATTACTATGTAAATTTATCTTTAGCGGACTGGAATTGAGTTTTGTTTTCTTACTCGCTGTTACTCTTTTAGAGTAACTTTGTTGCTTTGTTATTTAAATATAAAGACCTAAGTTATTTGTAATTTATTCCGAGAAATATTTTTAAAGAAAATTATTAAATGAATAAAATATATTTCCAAACTTCAAAAGACTTCAATATAATAATTGTTAAAAGACGTCACGTATCGATAAGTACCTATTAGAATTGTTCACATAAACTCTTGTTCCGTTCCACTGTAGCTAAGTACGTACAAGTCGCGTTTGTTAAAGAAAGAACAATTCAAACGATACAAGATAGGGGCAAAGGCGTGAAATAAATTTATTTGTTACTGGCAAGCAATTGCTATTTAATTGGTGTGTCGGGGGTGTCAGGGAGAGTCTCCCTATCGTTGTGATTTAAACTCATGTTGATTTCGACGATTTGATTTTTTTTCGATTGTTTGACAATTTAACTTTTTTCTTTTATTATTAGGTGTTAAAAAAGAATATTAGGCAATATTCATTTGTACAAAAATATCAGTATAAAAAAGAGTTTATATATTCTATTAAAGACAAGATTTTCCCTAGAATACTTTTACTTTTGTATCGATGATAACTTACTGCTTTATTACATAGCTAGACGTCTTTTAATATTAAGCAGAAAACAATTTCTCATCACTGTCGTAGTGTATTTTATGTTTGCTTAACTAATACTGTAATGCTTAGAAGAGCATTTAATAGAAATATTACTTATTCACGTGTGGTACGCCCTTCAACACATGATATACGAGCTTCTTAATAAAGGCCTCGTTTGTATGAGATTTATTTCTCACCTGTTGCGCCAATTATTTACCTTTCAGAGCCATTTCTCTTAGATTTCGTATCATTAGTAAGTTTGATTTAACAAATCGCAGGAAAACATACATTGATGTGATTTGTAAAGTATTAAATAAGATGTAAAATTTTATACTTTTATTTTTTTGTATGAGATATGTAATAAAGCTGTAAATTTGTCATTAATTGAGTTCATACTATCTTTGTTTTTAATCAAAATGTTTAGTTTGTTAACTTTTTCATGAAATTGATTGCTGTATTAACTATCATAATAAACGTTTCGTAAAGATCACGCTAGTACAATTTTATAAGTCTCACAATTAAGAAAATTACGATAGAACATTAAATGTCTAGTTGTTTGCGGCCCCCTATGTCAAATGAAATATTACGCCACCATAATTTAGCTCGAATATCCTATATTATCTGAATCAAGTACCTTAGAACCTGTTACTACAACGATATTTACACTTGCGCTGTGAAATAATAATTAAATATTGCAATTTTTACATCGCAGTAAACGAGAAACTGGCTATTATAGTATCAAGTTCCCGAGGTTAACTTGATGATTGAGTCTGTCTTGGTACGTCGGCACCTGCAGGTTTAAAAGTAAATTAAGTGTGTGAATGTTTAATGCTTGAAGTATATCTTTAACTAAATGCGATAGATTTTTAGTATTCTCTTAAATATGTAACACATTTATAACATAACACTAAAGCATAGGTGAATTTCATTGATCGCGATATTTTGTTCTACATTTCGGTCATAAACATATAATTTACATCATATTGCATGTTTAAAACCTGCTACTTACGACCCAATTTTTTTCCCGTTACACTAACCCCGCCTCTCAATTTAAGATCAGTGTGTAAAAAATGACTCGATGGAAACAAGCAATTTCCCTTAAAGGCGCTTTTTATAGTATTGGGTCGTAGGTCCTGGTCCTTAAGGCTTAATTCAAAAAGATATTTGCTCAGTCTTGATATTCCAAAAGACCATTATCGCCAGCTGCAAGTGAACCGTATGATTTTAAATTTCAACGTTAAATAGCCTCTGGTTTGGTTTTCCTGATAATAAGATTTTTGAAAAAAAATGATATACCTACGACTTACGTAATTCATAAAAAGAAATCTAAATTTATAATTATAGCTTTTTAGTGTTTCTTTTATTATCCCTCTATAAAACTTTTCTTTTTCAACAAAAATATTGGCAATTCTCTTAACAATCAGTTTCTTATATTTATCATTATTTGTTCAATAATACTATTTATTCATGAATAATTAATTGAATTTCGATCGGAAGTAACAGTTTAAAAACTTTAATGTTTAAAAATGTAGATATCGTGGAAGTGATAATTGGTAGGTGTCGAAAACCACTCGACACCCCAGTTAACACCTTGTGCAGTCATGTTTGACTGCGTGATTTGCTTATCCTGTGTGCAATAACAAGGTTTTGTTGTAAAACAAACATTTAAGATTTTACATCAAGACAGGTGCATAATTTCTTTGTTTTGTTTTGTAATAAACATAGAAACGTCAATGTGTAAGTGTTATTTGACACGATTTAATTAGCGCTCATCGTCTTGGGTAACTTCACAAAAAATCAAAATTCGTTTTCTGAATACTTTTATTTATATATCTATTAACACTAATATTTATCACTAAGATACAAAACTTGGAAATTGATACTTTTGTTGCTTTAAGAGAAACGTAAAAAAAATTCTTAAAGTTTTTAAACAAGCACTTCACGACATTAGTCTGTACCCTGGCCGTCAATATCAACGCTATTATAAAAGCAAGGGCGTGATTTATCTGCCAGCATCGCTGACCTGCGAGCAGCCCGTTTATTGCTGCCTCGTTATTTATAATTTATTTTTAACGGTCGCCGATTTGTAGCTATAGTTTGGGAGTTTGTATCTAAGTACGCATTAAGTATCGGGTTAATCGCTGTCATGACTACACAGATAATAACTGATTAAAATATACATTCCAGTATTTTATATTGTGATACCGTTAGTGATTATAATGAAAGGGTATCAGTTGCAGTAAATTTAGGTTTATTATCCAATTACTACTTCTAAACTATGTAGCAAGAATGTCACGCCTCATTAATTTAGTTCATCGCGGAGCTCTTCATTTGTTATTGTTTTATAAGGTTGAAGTTCTGAGAAACAAGTCATACTAATGGTACATAGTTTTAAATAATTAAGCTAATGTTAAATCTTACAAATTGTAATTGAAAGGATTATAAAATATAACACAAAATATTGGATTTATTTGAGTAAGAGCTGCAAAAGTAATGATTTTAAACCACTCATTACACAAACGTGTTGTTATATATACATGTTATATTTCAACAAAACTTTAGTCTTTTTATTATTGCACAGAATACTAAATTTGTAATATTTCTTTCAGTTCAGTCAGATTTGAAGATTTTTTTTTAATTAATACAAGTTCGGAATGTAAAAATTAATTACAATCTTTGATTTTGTTTCTTAATCCGGACCACATATATTATAACATGTTAATATTTTGGTTCCAACGACAGTTTAAAACTCAAACTGAACCTCATCTGAAAACAGTAAAAGTAAATGTTCTAAAAATAGTCCTCGGTCTGGAACTTACGATTTACCGTGCCGGGGCTCAATGATTATATTTGAATCATAATTCATATTTACCATAATAATTGCAATTCGTTTCGTAAATTATATGAGTGTCTATTTCTCAGACGGGGTAATGTGGCCTTGTACCGTCATGTATCCTGATCGATAACGATGTCTAAGTAACGGTTAACGATGATAATCTCCTGGTCAATTAATAGCACATTTAGCTATTTATTAATTTAAATAATTCCTTACCGCCTTTTTTTCTTGTAAACATTATTAAATTTCACTACTAAGTATATATTTTTTCCCATGTTACAAATATACGTATATAATTTGTGTATCAAATATAGTGCTTTATGTTTATCCATTGGATATAATATTTGTCTCAATTATTGAACTGTTTCATCATATCAAGGAATTGTATCTGTAACTTTAAACATCATTATAAATACAAGCCTCTCGCACCCTATTTAATCCCTTAATAATTGTCCATGACAAATAGCATAAAACGTTAGTTATTATGTAGTATGTAAATATATATTGAGCAAAGAAAATCAACTAAACTAAACATTGTCATACCTTGACTTGACTAAACATTGTCATACCTGAGACGACATTTAACGGCACTAACATTGCAATGTTTCCGGTACAAGTCGCGGATGACAGATATTTTAAAAGGTCATCTGTTGAAATATACTGTAGGAATATTTTACAGTCAATTTGATGTTTGTGTATGTTAAATAATGCTTTTAAATATATCTCTGTGAAAGTTATCGATTAATTAAATATACCATTTGTATAAAACCTCTCGCTATTTTATATACTCGTAGTATACAAGGCGACATTAATAACGGTTAAAGGTGTTAATCATGCACGTAAACGGTCATGTATCCCAAGTACATAGGTTCGAACCTCGGGCGATGTCACTGATACAGTTTGGCCGCATGATTTGATCGCCGATACAAGCGGCAGATTTACAATGGGACTAGAAATTTATAGCGATGTTCAATACAGATGTAATTTAATGTTGTTGGATCGCATAAATCAAGCTCATCCAATACTCGTGCTGATATCCGTGTGGAGACTTGTAAACTAGATAATATCTATCATAAAGTCCGGTTTTCATTTGTTGGATACATTTAATAATAAGTAGGTACTATCGAAAGTAGCCAAAAAGAATATTTAGAATGTTTGATTTCAAAGGCATCTTAAACATATGTAAACATCAAAATATATTTAATTTATATGGTCTTTTTTAAAAACAAAATAACACGAAGACATTTCTTAAAAAAAAATATTTTTAAATCTATTTAACGTAAACGTGGAGGGATGTACCGTTTTTATTTTTTATACAAATGGAAACGAGTAATTACCTTGTAGGTACGACGTCTCATAATTGTTTATGCTATGACGCTATCGTTTCATATAAGGCTTAGGACACATTCGATTTTATCGATGGTCACAAAGAATATTATGTTAACGGTTTTTAAAACCGCAATTTCGATACGGATATTATATCAATATCGTTAGATAAGCCCTATAATATACTCTTATAACGGTTACTTAAGCATCATTGAAAAAACATAACGTTGTATAATGAATAGCCAGAAGTAAAAGCCACTTCTTCTAAGATACTTCTCATCAATTGCACATCGTATAACTCATCTGTCATTTGCTATGAATACTATTTTCTATCGTCCTCTTTGATTTCTTTATTTTTACATTATGAGTGTATATTAGCACACCACTTGTAGTTATGCTCGGTGTAGCTACATAATTTGTCCCCTTAAGGCTTAATAACCACTCATTAAAACATTTCTATAGAACATTTGGTGCATTGAGTACAATAATGCAGTTGTTAACTGTTGTTTATTTTTCTTTATTGCCATTTAAACATAAACGAGCTGTTCAATATATTTATGATATTTATTGTTATATTTAATGAACATTATAGAAAATTTAATTTACGTTAAATCTTTGACTCAATACTTCTAGGTATTCAATATAATTTTTATATATTGTTATACGGTTTCAACATAATAATTGTGGAATTAACGTATAATAAGTCGATCTCATTGCTTTTTCCAATGCCCTCCATTCATCTTGAACAATGACAAACCATAGTGTCGGATGTTAACCTTATTTGGAGGTCTAAAACGGTTGCCATTGACCAATTATGCTACGAATGAATAACAATTATAGACTGTAACAAGCGCAAGAAACGTATCCGATTATGTATATGTAATTTAAGAAGGTTTTATTTATAAATTTATAGGTACTAACGTATTTATTTAAAAATTCATCCATACTTATTTTCCGATTGTCGTATTTTGAGTGTGTGTAATCATTATGCATTGTACTAATAGATTGTATTTGGTCTTAATATTCTGTTAGAGTAAAATAAAGTATATTATCCAAAAAGCACACCAAGACTATTAAAAATATTTATTTATAGTAAAGAGTAATATTTTACATTAATGACAGATAATTAAATACTATAAAGCTTTTTACGACGCGTCATGTTAAGGTCATTCTATTATTTTTTTTACCAAAAATAGAAGTAACGCAAACAGTAGTCGAGTTAGCAAAAACTAGTTTAACCATTTATGCATTCAAAATGACTGTACCAGTATTATTAGCAACACGACATGCAACAAAAAGTATTTTCTCTCTTATGGTTATAACCGCATCATATTCTACTCCATATACGGCAAGTTAAGAATTTGTTTATTGTACGTCTGGAATAAAAATATCTAGATTAAAAGGGTTTTTTTACGAAAAATATTAGTTTATATAACCATAGCATTATTTATTATTCTTAGGAAAGATAGATCGCTTAAGCGATTTTACAGGAAATTAATTTTAACAGTGAGCGATAGAGCGCTTTGGTTCGGTTGGATGCGATGAGTTGTAGCTTTTACGACGAACTCGCTACACTTTTGATAATGACGCATATCATTTACTCAAAGGGCGCAACTAAATCTGTAATTCAAGTGTCTTATCGCAAGTTCCAGGTAATCGTTATGGTGGATGTTTTAGCCAAATTAAATCCGATTCGTGAACGTAAAGCAGGCGATACATAAATCGTAAAAAGGTTAATGTTTATATGATTTCACGCAATAAACTCGAATCGTAAACCTTATCCCGTCTGATATAGCGGTGCGTATATATTCAATTAAACCTCAGACCATTTGGGATTATGTCCTCAACATATTCAAGTCACATAATTTTTAAACCATTTTTATTTTATTTAAATAACAGTTGAATATTCTACGACATATTTTATTCGGTTGCGTTCAGCTTTTACGCTCTCACGAAGCAGTAGGTTAAGATGCAATTAATACAGTATAATACGACACGGGCCTTTACACTGTCTTCGAACGAGTAATGCAACATGATTTACGCATCCATACGCCGTTAATCTTATTAGCACTTTCAATAACTTTATTATAGAATTAAATAATAAAAAAAATGTATGATAGATTTACAGATATGTCGACTGTAATTCCTTACAATAAAACTTATCAAGATACGGCTATTGTAATATATTTTCATCGACTTAACGATTATGTCCGCTTCTTCAAAGTAGACTGTTAATATTAATGCCGTCTGTTCTCGTTTTTCTTTAAAATAAAAATAAACTGGCATTAAAATCTGAATGTTCTGAATAATTTGAATCAAATACTTTTTGAATGTAATTTAAACATATTAATGTTTGAAATAAGATTATTTGTATAATAAAGTCCACGACAAGTTTTATTTTTATGAAGGAAAAATTATATCCCTTGACAATAGTAATAATTTAATGTAAGGATAGTTTAACAAACACAAAACGTGTCACATGATATTGATTAAAATTCAACCCCTTACACCTCCCAGCGGCGGTGAATACGATTGAAATTCGATGTTATCCATTACAACGATCTCATGATGTTATGCAAATGACTAGTCTATCGGTGCGGAAAACAAAAAACTGATACCGTAAAGGGTTGTTTCCAAACTGCTAGTAATTTCCATAAATTTTGTAAATAACAACTTCCGTTTATTGTGCCCGCGGACGTGTCATGCGTGAGCTTTGAAATCGGTAGCGAAATAACACTTTTCATTTTAATAAATAATTGCTTATTTTATATACATTATTATATTTGGATATAAACACGCAACGGAAACAGGCCATCATTCGGTTTGATTTAAATTTTGCATTTGTATTTTTTGTATTAGTATTTTTATGTTAATAATTTTTTTATAAATTTTTAAACACATATATTTTGTCGGTTTATGGTGTAGTCAGAAACTGGTAATTAATAAATTACAAATATAACAAGTCGTGTCAACTATCAACTATAAGAAGTCATCGTAAACATTCAGTGATAATGGATGACCCTTTGCATTTTCATAATATGTTGTAATAAGCCGCTGCGTTAAACGCTTCATCAATAATTCATACATAAGTGTTATTAGTTGTGAGATTTTAATCGGTTAAGATCGCTTTTTCTCATACAGGTTAAATATTTCCACAAACATTAATAAGAACACGATGCTATAAGTTAATAAATTTGACAACACTCAATTTACATTAGTTTGCGCTTTCTGAAACATTAATTAAAAATACGACGTTATACTAATTTGTGTTTTCTATCTAATGTGAAGTATGAAATACAACCAAAAAGGTATTCGGATGATATTACTGTATGGTAGATGTAATATTTTAGCGATGGAATTACTAAATGACACATCAAGAAGATAATACAAACAAATATACATACGGCTTTATAAATTGTTTATTCTCATTATGATTAGATATTCTTCATATTTGAGTAACGTTTACATTATTAACAAGAGGCGCCATACTGTCTTATTCCTTTAGTCACGTTCATCACATTTGTATGCAGCCGTCTCATACGAGCTGTCTCGTTGAATGAAAATTGTATGATGTTATAAATTATGAATCACATTATTAATTGAGCCCTAAGTGAATTTAAGCTTCCTTTTAGTTTTTATGAGTGTTAAGTTTATCATTATTGTTCTATATATTTTACTTGTTCAATTTGTATTAAAATATTGTAATATTTTCAGAGAGCTTTTTTATGTTTTGCGTTAGCGTACTTGTTATATGATATCTTGTGTATTTTAACAAACAAATTTGAAACAAATTAAACTTGTAGATGCGGTGGTAACGTTGGCAACGCCGCTTTTAGAAATTTTCACACTTCCAGATGAAAGTTTTAACACAATTACCTGGTCCACGGCCATTTCCCTCGGTTCTCGAAGCTTGGACAGGAAAAAAACTTGGCAAAGAACAAACTAACAAGCGCTCCAATTTAGCTACATTCCTATAAAGTTTAATGTACCAAATCTGAAATGTAACCGCGTTTTCGCATTTTAACCAAGTGTACACCAAGCTACTACTAACATATAAACTTTTTATATACTCTTTTATTTAGTTCGCATCCATAATGTATGTGGGTTTATTTTTTGAAATAATTACGTTTGTTTATATTACATGTTTATTTTACAGTTTATTTTGTAAAATTAAACAGCCTTTACGGTAACTAGTAAGTGTGTCTGCACTAAGATGTGAGTCACATTTCGTTTTTTAGATATAGAAAAAAATATTTACATAAATCCAATATAATTAAAAAACGGTTAACATATTGAAATTGAAATGGCTATGGGTATGATTTTACATTTTAAACACGAAAGTGGGAAGTTAAAAGATTAATGTGACAGAAATTAGTTCACCATTGTGGCTTGACGTAAAGCCAGTCTTTTATTTCGGTCGTGCTCACTTCTCTTGATCTAATCAAAACTTGGTAAATTTGTTTACATACATCACGCTGGTATATTCGAGACACGTAAGCACTCCATTCGACAACGCCTCATATACATCTTTTGATGTCCCCATGTGCGAATCCCGCACTGATAAAATGATCCTGACTTTATACTGACATGTTTTTCGTGTAAACAAAATTTGATTTCAACGGTATCTCGTACCCACAAATCTAATCTGTTTTCAGTTATTTTGTGTACGCAGAGTTAATTTATTTTACATTGGCACTCGCAATGTAACTTTGTCCATATAGCGTTTTAAATTGAATTTACGCGAATAAGCGTAAAATTACAAAAAAATGGACAGCCATTTCTATTTGTCTTCCATTCAATGAAATTACAGAAAAATATACCGTGTTAGAAATATTTTTGTGATATATAAAAATAACCTTATAAATCGACATATGAAAGAAAAAACTGTCATATATCTACATATCACCATGAAAATGATGAAACATATTTTATATTTTCGTTACATCGCAGTAATTAATATCATCAACTTCATTGGACATTGATGAAGATATTAAATCCATCTACGCCAGGACGCTTTGT
>DVQP01002091.1:0-13341 GCA_018231745.1 Danaus eresimus
AATGCGTTAAGTTCCATTATAAGGAAATAATTTAATTTAGCTCTTCATTATTACTAAATACGAAATTGCTGTGAAACCTTCCCAATCTATGAGACGTATAAACCTTTGTTATATTGATATAAGCCAAAAAAATATTTTTAACGACCTACTAGACTACTTTCGATACACAAACGAGAATAACCATGCAAAAACAAATTGTGAATTAAACAAAGATACAACGGTAGCTAGTCTTTATTAAAAAACTTCCTTTTAATTCATTCGGTTTCGTTAATATATTTTAATATCCATAAATATCTAACTATTGAAATGATGCCTTTTATTAATTCAAAAAAGTAAAGTGAAAAAACAGACATTATATATCAAATATTTTCTAGCTTTTCCACCTTCTTAGAGAATATCAGAACTATGTACTTATTAAATTTTAAATTCTGTATAAAACCTTGGCTATTCTTTTTATGTTTGTAATTTATAAAAACTTTAAACTCTTGAGAGTCCTTGTTATGTTTTTATAGACAATATTGATAGTACGTCGATATTTAAATATCTATAAAAATCTTAAAACTATTTGAATTATAGTGTCAGACGGACAATAAATTGTAATAATAATAAAAACATAACAAAACAAATTCTTAAATTGGATAGTACTAAAATAGTATTGGTTATATTCTCTCTAAATTCTTGAAAGTATTTATTGCGAAATAATACCAAAAAATAAAACAAATACCAGTGAATATCATTTTGATTTACGATACATGTGGTATTATAAATCGTTCAACTGTTGTAAGTTAAGAAAAATTACCACAAGTCACGATATAAGAATTCAGATGAATTAAATGATTTTTGCAATTTATCGGGCAATATATCTCATTGGTAAATAGCAACTGAACCCCCGCATCGGAAGTCTATCGGAAACTGACACTCCACGTTGCCAACAGTATCTTATCCTTATACCCTTAGATGATGGCTCCTTGATTACAAATTTCTTGAATAATATAATATAAAAAAGAACTTTTTTTTAATTTAATTTGACATGTTCATAATTTTTTTTTTTTATTCATAAACGTGACATTGTAGCTTGTAACTCGTAAATGTAAGCGAAAATTTAAATAACAGCGAAGTTTTCAAAGTCACGTTACAATCATAAATTGTATATTTTAGATTTAAATTATATGTAATTTATATTTAATACATAAAGGGCTGTAAAAATCCTACTTAAGGTCACAACCAAAGGTCTATGATAACAAAAAATGCATCTATTTATTCTCTCTTTATTTTAGCGTATCACTCACTATAAATCGTTTTTTTTTTTTCATAAACCTATTTAAAACATTTACAAAAGCAAATAATAAGCAAAAGTAACAAAATTAAATGTAATGTGTATTGTTTTAGTGAAGATATGTGTGGGTGAATTAGCATCGATGGTTCTCGATACTTGAAGTCTGACTCAAAGGAAATTAGACTTAGCGTTGACCATTGTGCTCTATGTTGCTTCGGGCAAGTATTGGTCGGCAGCATCTCTACAATACCCCGACCACTTTTGTAGTGCCCCAATATAATAGTACTCAAACTATATTAAGCAGCATCCAACAGTGAATTTCAATATCTATGCATAACTTGTATTCAAATATATTTGAACCAAATTTAAAGGGAATAAATAATATATTATATTATTATCTTAAAATAGATGTATAATTAACGTTTAAAAAATAATTCCCACAGATAATAGTACTAACCAATTTTGTAAGTATCCATAACAATTTATTGTATATGTATTTTTGAATCTGTTGCTTTATCCTTAATTCCGTGACATCTAAACCGTCAATAAAGGCAGGATCATGGCATTGATATAAACATTTTTTAATAATAACACGTATCTCCTTCATCGATTTTAAAGACGAGTATAAAATATTAAAAAAAAACACCAAAACATTCAGAAACTTCATGTACTTATATTTAGTATTATTATATATACTTATAGAGGACGTAGCAACATACGTAATTCATATTTTCATTTTGTATCAAGTTTTTAATGACTTGAATGTCGTTTTTCTATGTAAATCAGTGTGCACTCTATTTAAAATAATAGTAATTCCAGGTATAATTATAAAACGTTTAAACAAATTAAAAAATAAAACATTAAGATCACAAACAATCTAGGTAAATGGGTCAGAGGGAAAGAAAAGAATTGACGGCACTTCGCTCAAACTCAAAATTCAACAAAGAATCAAATATGTATGTCGAAGGCAGATCAAATATTCTAAGATGTTGCCAATGAGGCATTGTTTGGCACAGGTACGAAGAAACGAATTTAAAATAGAAAAATATAGAGCTCTCTGTTACCTGAGGTAGGCTCTACAATATAAGGTATATACTAGTTATAACTTAATTTAAAGAAAAATATGCTATGTCATGTTATTATATTATGTATATGTAGATAATTTTCAGTTGAAGTAATTTTTTAAAAATTATGGTATATTACCGTAATGTATATTACAAAAAATTATTTATCAAATAATCTATTTAAAGTAATGATAACTGTTTTCGTAGAAGTAATATTTATCAAATTAATAATTTAAAAAAAATGATAAAATTATAGGCGTTTCATATGTACAGTAACAATGGCTTGCTTAGCACAAGTTTGCATCGTCACTGTGAATACGAAACCTTTCTAGTTTTTCATTTAACAATCTACATGAATACTATAATTAATGTAGCTTGACACTGCAAATTTTTGCTAAGCATACAAAACCCCCTTTTGATATCTCCCACATCCCCTATAAGCTTAAAATTCTAATTAGGCTAATTAAATATTGATATCGTAGGTTTAAACAATATGCCTCTTATTTTAAAAGCACTTACTTTTTGTGACGGCTAATTAATAGATAAGGGATTAAGATATAACGCTTGAATAAGTGAGAGTACAGACCTGTTCAACATAATATATACGTATACATATAAATAACATATTTCATGTCGTATATGAGATACATACATAAGTAATTTAATAACGCAGCATAACCATAACCTCTCGTAGGCTTCACTTCCACTTCTGTAAAATACTTTAAGCTGGATATTTATTCATGAAGTTGCGCATTGCGTTCGAAAATATGGATGTAAAGGCAAATGAACTTGAAACTCTTTGGTTAGTCGTATGCTAACATTTTCCAAACCGCATTCCCATCAAAGGAGGCATTTCGTTTATTTTATTTTTTAATAAACCAATTTTAAATAAACAAATTATTTCCAATTTCTATATTGAAACTAAAACTGCAACGTCCAAAAAAGTATATGTCTCGGAAGAATTTTTTAATTTTCCTCTCTTCTAAACTACATTTAAACAGGGAGCTGCTTAAAGCGATTTTTTTTTTAAGTTTTTATTTAGTTTGTGGTATAGATATTTAGGGTGGTCGAGTTAATGCTATAAGAGATATTCCGTAGTAATTAAAAAAATATTTAATTTTATCCCTACTGCATGATTTACATTTTTTGTATTACTAATGAGACGAAATCTTTTAGCATTCAATGGATTCACAGTGCGACTTCTGAGTTTATTAGGAAACTTCAACAGTGTCTGGGACTTACGACCCAGGTGTAGGTTTAAGTGGCCATTATCTAACGTTAAACGCTCATCACCACTGTCCAAGCTCCTCCGTCAAACCGTCGAACCTATTCTAAATGAGCTCGTAATACCTATTACCTCGATGGTATGGTCTTATGGGATGTTGGTTTCCGAATCAACCAATAGATCTTTTAGCGCAACTTGCCGACGATTGTCGTGCTTCGACACCATTGTGTGTTTTAGGTGTTTTCAACAGGCATCTGATTTTCCAGCGCCATCTGTCTTTTCAGCGACAGCCCGAGTCTGCGGGCAGTCAATAATTACTTAACTTATTATGTTACAAGTATTAAAATCAAATTGAACTTTCTAAAGTGGATTACACCTAATATTCCGATCATAATCTAGTGACCTTCTTAATTAACAGGATTATTAATTGTCATAACACAAATATTCCCAAGATAATTTTATGTATTCCTATTTTATAAATGTGTTTAAATAATAAGAACGCCGAACGAAACAAAAGTGTATTTATTAAGTGTTCAGAGTTAAAAGCGTATAGATGTTGTAATAGTTTTAAATAAGACCTTTTACAATTTCATTCGAAGACCCACTTGAAAGAAAGTTAATTAGCTGAAATCAAATTTTTGATGTGTAGAAACCAGTGTGAAAAAACAAATTGATTATAATTTTACGCACTTAATCTGCTTTCAAAATATTGTTATAAAAGTACTCTTATAAACAATTCAAACAAAATAATTTTATAACTTCAATAACAACGGTTAAAAAAGCTGCGGCTTTCCCGCAGGTTATATATCAAATAAATAAATCTTTAGACTAACTGAGAATAAAGACGTTTATAAGTTGCATCAAAATGAACCAACATATAAATGTAATTCCTCATTCGGAAATATTATATTAAATATTTTTCGCGTTATATTTCAAAAATGTCATCTTCGATTTTGAATTGAGGTAAAAAAAAGACAAAATACAAATATTTAAGTCATTAAAACACTACTCGGAATAACAGTAAAATATATTTCATTGATAATATAAGTTGTATTAGTTCTATTTATATTTTTTTAATTTGTTACCTGCATACTTAACTCATTGTAATTTACTTACTCCAATTATATTCAAAATAAAACTGAAAATGTATTTTGTTTGACATTATGTGTATAACTCAATTTTCCCATGTCAAGTTCTGCTTCTAATGGTATTATTTTATAAGTAATATCCGTTGACTGTATCCCCGTGGGTTACACGGTATTCTTTTATATTATTGTACGCGGGACATGATAACTTGAATACATATTTACACAAAAAATTATAAAAGCAATTTCGAAATACCAAGATTTTTTATTCATCGAATTGAAAAACAGTTAAAATGGAAGGCTTAAAATTTTGATTATATATATGGTAAAAAAGTTAAAAGGCTTTAATTACTTTAAGAAAAAATTGTCTTGAATTTTATAATGATTAAGATTCAATAATGGTCATGCAATATCTAAGTAGCAACGGACTGGTTTCTGTTCTTAACTTAACACTTATGGAAAATTCTAATAAGTACACATTATCCCTAATTCCAGCTCTCTTTTTAAGAATTTTAGATTTAAAATGTTTGAAAGGACACCATTATTTCTTTAAATATATCATGTTGTAACCTATGCTGCAAAAACACGGGTCGATAAATTTATAATTGTCAACAACATTATAATAACTTTGTCTTATTAATTTTATATTCTTTAACACGAAATCTTAAACTTTATTCTCTTTGTAGACATAAATTAAACTCTCAGGTTCTTTTAATGAATATAATATTATATATTTATATATATTCTATTAACCTTAAGCCATATCAAACGAAGAACTGAAGGCCAAAGCTTGTTTTGCCACGTACAATATAGAAAATATTTTCTCTTAAAAATATGATCACGTCCGAGTCCTTTTTGTAATGAAATTATAATAAAAAGCATTACCCGTCGAATCGTCGAGTCGAAGAATAAATTTAACTTAAACATATAAAAATATTTTCATATTTAATCCTGTAATCATAACAATTACTAAATTTTTTCTTTATATACACTGGATAACTTTTGGATATTATTTTAACTGCTGCTACTAGAAATGAAGTTGAAGACGGTAAACGCACTACTTCAGTAATAAGGCAATACACTTTTAATTATTTTCCAATTTTCTATCAATATAATCATAAGCTATCTAACAAGAAAAAAGTAAAAAAGTTGCTTCTGTTGAATGAAAAAAATTGTTTTGTATTTGATATTTAAATATATGTTTCAATATGGCGTTAACAAAAACGAAATCAAGTTACATTATACTAATCCTTTTTACTTTGTAAATTTTATTAGTTAACATCAATCACATCAAGTTATTCAATTTACTTGTTATTCTACGCAGGTAAATTCCGAGACAAGCTTTTTATAACATAAAAATCAATTTTGTGTAGGTTTTCTTGCTTTAAATTTATTTTTGATTTTTAATTATAGCTGCATATTATTATCACTCAATAGATTTATTTCCTTCATTGTAAGATTGCATTTTAACAACTAGTCTTCATGTATAGTTAAGGAAACTTTCTCAAATTTATCCATACTCTGTCATTCAAACTAAGCTGTCTACATAAAATTTAAGCTACGAAGATTTAAGACTTCTGCTTCAATATAAATTTTCAAGAGTTATACATACATTCCCGCATATATACATACACGTGACGGCTATTGTCAAGTTTGACAGAGCCAGAGCCCTGCGGACGCTCGAAGATCGTGCACTAGACTTCATTCCTTCTAACTGTCATCTCTACCAGAATCATATTAACTATATAATAAATTTTACATATAATGGATATAATTATACGTATGAAAAACAATATAAAATCCCAGAGAATATTTGTGTGTCGGCCTCCAAACCAGATGTATTTACGTATTAGCAATTTTAAAGCACGTGTGACAATAGAGCTTACGGTTCCTTCGTAAACCAACATCCCTAAACACCATGCCATCAAGGTCAATAAATATTACAACCTCACTAACGAACTCACTCGAAATAGGTTCGTCGTGGATATGTATGCGGTGGAAGTGAGAGCGACAGGTATAACGGCAAAATGTCTCAACAACCTACTAAAAGACTTGGGCCTATCGAAGACTAATATCAATTCATTCTTAGTCGCAAGTCGCAAGTCCCAGGCACCATTGAAGCTCCTCTCCCCGCAACGCGGTGGATCCGGCACCCACACGCCGAATCCATTGAATGCTAAGAAATTTTATCTATATATATACCTATTTAAGTACATTGCAAGTTATTTAGCAACTTGTAACAAAACAAAATTGCTGTCGTTATACTAATTGATTACTATTGAATGACTTAAAAGTTGAATATGTGAAGACTTCTGTAGTCTGCAGCTTTACTCCGAGATACTCATTAATCTTGACATTAACACGCAATGACGTGATAGTCATTTATGTAAATTTGTACCATTCTACAGACAGCCTCAGTAATAGAGCACGTTACACATACACATATGTAGCAAAATATTTTATTCATAATAATAAAGATCTATTTTATTCCTGTTACTTAAACATTACATTTTTTTAATAAACAAAGACCTTTTATAAAATATTCCAGATGTATATTGACCAATGTCAAAGAAATTATGAAAACTTTTCACAAGTCCTTCATCAGTATTATTAGAACCTTGACAGATAGAATAGAATTAAATAAATGGCTCACAGCTTAAAATTAAATCTTGTCTCCTTTTAAAATTATACAACAGTTTTTTTAATCACAAAAATATCCTCAAAAATTAAAGCTATATAATTACATAAAAACATTCGCTGTGTTAACGAGATAAAGACAAAATAAAAGGGAAAAGCGTGCTTTGTGATTCCACAAGGGTTTTAAAAGAAATGTTGACTCAAAGACTTAAAAACATTAAGAAGAATTCTTCTGGTGATACAAACTAATGGGCCCAATGGTGAATTTTAATTTTTTACCGTCTAATAGACCACAATATATAATTATTTATATTTAAGAATCCATTACTTTGATATATGCATTTTGATTATGGATTATATATACATTAATATATACATATATTTATATCATTATGTTATATATGTAAATAATGTGTATCCATACATTACTCCGATAATTAAGATTAATTGCTCGTAGCTGATATATGGTCATCAAAGTAAGACCATGAATTACTTAGCACAAATCTGACTTTGGTGCCATTTCGGCTATAATATCAATGGTAATAGACAATAGTGTTGAAATAAATAACTGAAGTTAAAAGTCTACGTAATATTCTATAAATATAACAATTTTTTTTTTTTTAGATTACTTTTCCGTATCTTCATATAAATATTTAATTTATTATAAAATGAATAAAACTAAACTTATTTAAAACATTTTAATTAAGAGATTAGATATATACCTATGTATTGATCTTACCAAAAACACTCACTCCTAATGTTTTTACGGAAGTAAAACTGTAGGTAGTATAGAGAATGATAAAATTCAAGATATTTCAATACAACAACCAATGCCTGGAGGTTGCGATCGATAAAGTAGGATGGAACTTAGTCATATACATTTCAAAAGTAACTGAGTTTAATAGTCATTTACTATTATTCTCATAATTTAACATTAAATTAGATTAAGATGTCTTAACATTTTACAGCAAATATTTAGTACAAATACTAATACTGAAGTAAATGAAGCAGTTTGATGAGAAGTAAGTAAAGAATTAAATATTAAAGTCTTCATTTATCTCATCTCTTTAATGAGAGCCATTAAATTTATCTTTACTATATTGACTCTCACTGTGTTCCAAAAAGAACAATAGAAATCTTTTCTAATTGGGTGACCTCATTGAAGTCACATCTCAACTACTATTCAAAATCATGATCAATCACATGCAATTAACATTAAAAGCAAAAGTTATATAACCAACGCAGATGTTTTATGCAAACATTAAAGCAGAGTAGGATATATCTACTAGTTTTTTTAAATTATCCTACGTACATAAGGTTTCAATCTTAACAAATGGATAACGAAATCTTATTTTTTTTTTATGATAAGAAATAAAAAACTAAACATAAATATTAAATCATTACTACTAGCATTTATCTTGTAGAGATTTAAATCGTTAATAATCATATCATCATAAAAAGTCTTTTAAACGATTTTACTTTGAATGTATATAGTTATTCTATATATTAAACGCATATAATAATGTCGTTTCTATAAATGATTCTTAAAAAAAGTAATTAAGAAAAAAACTGTTACGACGCCATCAAACGATTATGTCTCGGAATACTTATTACGCCATGAAGGCTTTCAATTTCAAATTGCTTTACTATGATTGAATAACTTAATTACTTAGAAGAAATTAATTGGATATATATATTTTTAACGCACATTTACATACGCAGAAGGTATATCAGATCATTATTCTTTACTATATAATGCACTATGTATACGTTTTCTTTAAAATCTTTATGATTTTTTTAAATATTTTTAAAAACTACACTCGAAATAAAATTTCATTGAAGAAGATATTTAAATACGATCTTACATATGAACATAATCATTGTCTGTCTTGTATATCAGGGTTTCTTTGAAAATATAGTAAATTTGGTCTTAAATAAACTTTCGTTTAGAACGATCATTACAATAGTTCCAGGAAACTTAATGACAAGAAGTGTAAAACAGCGGCTGAGATTAAACAATGTTTTGACTGACATTTAATTTATACGAAGATCAATTATAACATATGCGAATATAATATTAATACAAGTTACCAGCTTAAATATCAGTTTCAAAACCACTTGGTATTTTTATAGAAAATGTTATTCTTACAACATTATAAATAACATTTTATAAATAATCTTACTCTACAACTAACAGTCTATTTTTAGTTTAAAATTCTTAACGTTAATAAAAGAACTTAATATGGACTAGCAATGATTAAAAAATAAAATAATTTCAAAATTTTAAATCATACCGTTAACAAAACAGAAAATATAAAATAATAAAATAGAGATAAATCTCAAAGTTTCATTAACTTATCATTTATTCAAAATAAATTTAAAAGCCCTAAATGGGTTCTAAGGCTTTCTATATAAAGCCTCTAATGTGAAATCCACGTAAGAGCTATTTAAGTATTCATGTTAAACTAGGTTAAAACAAAGGTAACTTTCATCTTTGTCAATACAAAAGAATAATATTGTTAAAGGGTAAAATAACAATTCCAATAACATTGTCATTTTAAGTTCTACTCATACGATATAAATCGCGGTATATTACTTTCAAATTATTTATATGGCTCTGTAGTTTTCTTATAATTATAAATAAAGTTTTCGTTCGACCAATTCTCTTTATAAGGGTTTAACAGCCTTGTCATTACACCCAAAGCAAAGGTATTGTTAACTTTTGTATTGGATGTGGTGTTTTTAATCTTTTCTTGAGAACCGTCTCCTATATTGTTTGATTAGCCTCGAGTGGTTCCAATAACAATCATAGGTACCATAATAGGATTTAATTCCCAAAATTTTATGTAGAAAAATGTAAATTCATTATTTTGAATCAAAAACAGCATATACTCGTATGAATTATAGATTAATAAAAATAAAAAAAGAAATATATAATATCAATGGTATTTTAGCAGTATAAAGTTATTGTGTGTTATGATAATTAATTTATTTTAGTAATATAATATTGCCCTTTTCTTATTCGGGAATAAAATGTGTCAGTAGCTGTGTATGGGGGAGGGAAGTTACTCGCGTCCGTAGGAAATACCACCTTTACCTAGATTCACCCTACACGTCTCCCCTTGGTGGTGTCAAATGAGTAACAACGCCGAGTCTCGGACGGCGGTCTATTAATTGACTCAACTTAATAAACATGTCACGCTGGGGGTAGGAAATGACCTCCACAACTCGCAACTCCATGGTCAAATTTTTGAAACGGCGACATTGGCTTCACTGCCCGTGCCATGAGGTAGAAAGAATCTCTAAAAATTCACCCTATTCCTAAGCTGGGAGACGCACCAAAAGGATGCATGGCTTGCAGGTTGCAAGTCGTTAGTGCCAATTTCAACGGACCAGGCTAACGTTGTTGTATAAAGCTTTCTTGGGAGAATAGACGTCACTCTTCGAGCGACACATATATCGTGCTAATTCATGGGAACAAAATGAATGAAACTAATAAAACCCGTAATAATCCTAACAATATGATCCAACAGCAATTAAACGGAAGCATGTTAATCAGAAATCATAGCAACAGTAACAGTAGCAACACCATTAGACCCAGTATGTGAAACTAGTGACAAACAAATAGAAAACAAAAAAAGGACTCCTCAAATGATGCCTAGAACTCGTTAGATCCGCGGCAAAATTATAAAGTGCTCCCTTAACGGCAAAAAAAAGGAAACAAGCCCAAGAAACGGGAATCACACAAAGAAATTCAAGAACGCCCAAACCTTCACTGTGCCAACCCACAATCTGTTTGATGTTCTTAATAATGAGTATATAGATGAACCTGCGAAAGTAACAGAGTAACAGAGAAATAAAACTCCTCAAAGTTGGAAAATCACCGGGATACAATAGTATAGATAGCATTCTTTTAAAAAAAATGCCAAAATAGTGTGTGGTAGCAGTTGTCAATGGAAGATAGCGCAAGTGATAATGTTGCCTAAAACAAATAAACCCCCTAATGAAGTTACGTCATATGGACCTATAAGCCTTTTACCACTAATTGGCAAACTGTTCGAGAAAATCGTACTAAATAGAATGAGGACTTACGTCGATGACAACACTCCCGACCATAAATTTGGTTTTCGAGAAAATCACGAGCAACTTTACCACATCGTAGACGTTATAAGTTGATCTAAGGAGGAAAACAGTACTGCTCTTCAGTCTATCTAGAAATCAGCCAAGCCTTTCACAAATTATGACGAGAGATTTTGTTATAACCTCTCGTCATACTTTGTGAAAGCTTTATATTAAACGCTTTATAAAAAGTGTTACAGTGATCGGATTTCATTCAAATATAATCTGTTTCCCTATAGACGACAATTTCACAATGCCCCTCTCGTAGAAGCCTCTCCTGATTAGCGAAGAACTCAGATAACCACCTTCACAAGCCTCTTTTGAGTTTAAAATTACACCACCAAGGCCGTTAGCCATAGACAGAAACAGCTACTAATTATATGGCGCTATGTCCGGTCTAAACAGTGGGTGCAATAAAACCCACCATCCGAGCTCCCGTATCTTCTGACGAGTCATTTACGAAATGTGTGGTCTGGCGTTTTCCTGGCGGAACACTTCACCCTTCCAGTTGACAAATTCTGGACGCTTGTCGTCGATAGCCTTCTTAAAGCGTTCCAGTTGTTCGCAGAAGATTATAGAATTAAACGTCTGGAAATGTGGGATCAGCTCAAAGTGGATTCCCTTCCAATCCCACCAAACACACAGCAAAACGTTCCTGGATGTCAATCCCGGCCTGGTCACTGTTTGGGACGATTCACCGGCCTTCAACCACCACTTTCACTTTATAGTATCGTATGTATATATAAAAAAGGACATTTTTCATCGAGAGTCACAATACGCTTCAAAAATGGGTCGAGTTTGTTTCATTTCAGCAGCATATCGCACTCATTCATTCGGTACAGATGTTTTTTTTAGTCAAATCATGCGGCACCCAAACATCAAGCTTTTTTGTTTGTATCCAGCCTCCAACAGATGGTTTAAAATGGTTTGATTACTAACCCATCTTCTGGGTGAGATGATGTGATCCCACATGCTGGACAAACTCGATGTTTCCCAATATTTTAACGGTATTTATCCTCACAATAATTACTTTATTTATTGAAATACAATACAAGTGATATAGAATCTGATTATCACATAACTTTACAAGTTTTCCTATAAATTGCTATATGAAGTAACTTAAAATTGACGCTTACTAATTACTTAAAAAAGCAATGAGAAGGTTGAAAAAAAGTTGAGTTTTTGAAAATTATAAAGATACAATATGTTCCGGCTACTATTAAATAACTTTTAGCCTGGACTCTCTATTAAAATGAAAAACTGATTTTTAATACACAAATATATATGTATACACAAATTATCTTACAGACATTAATTCGAATGTTTTTTAGTAAACAATTTTCTCTGTTAGTTTCTAGTGTTCACGTAACATTTTATTGAATTTAATTATAATTACGGTAACTTAGAACATTAAATAGCGACAAAAACTCTCTAAATAAATATAATATCCACACACACAACCCAATGTTTTTCTAAACAATACTCATACGCACTCTTATTTAGTGAAAGTTACTGAGACAGCACATAGCCCTTACACGTAATAAAGGATAAATTTTAAGTAAAAAATAGAAGGAATCAACAAGATACAGAATTAACATAGTCTAGACTAGTAATCAAAAACACAAAGCTGTATTATTATTATTATTATTATTATTTGGCTAGTAATTAGCAAATTTAATACTAAGTGAACCTAGAAGAAAGATCAAACAAAGGTGAAGAAAAAATAGTGTTTTTCTATTTAACTTGTAAAATAAATATATATGTATATTGAAATGACAACACCATAAAACAGTTTTTCTTGGTTTTCACTTGTTCACTTTCTGCGTGTGTATTATCGACACAATGGAAAATGTTAAAATTTTGATGCACATGATCATTCTTAAAACGAGACCAACTGACAGACATTCACATCTCGTCTGCCCGTGATCACGGTTG
>DVQP01002092.1:0-13341 GCA_018231745.1 Danaus eresimus
TTCTTTCGTGGTGTTAATCAAATAGTAACAAGTGAAATAAAGTTATTCCAAAGTGATAGTGAAGCTTTAATTATATTGCAACATGAGTGGTTCACAACACCCTGATGGGCTCGGCAATCCGACATATATATATTGGAACATTACAAATATTATTTATCGATACAATTATATATAAGTAATAATGTTGTGCATAGTGTGATAAAGGTACTTTTGTGAAAACTTCTGTCATGGGGCAGCTAAGAAAAAGAATTCCGGAAAGTTTACAAATTCCCTCAGCACTTGGTCTGTGTCCCTTTACTGGCCATGAAATACGCTCGCCGTCTGTCAAACGACCCGGGAGTATTGTTGAGTTGCTTAAGAGAATATATACATCAGAAGAATGCTACATATTAAGGGGAGGTTAAGTATTTGGAATACTTGTGTTTTTAACTACTTTCTTATATTTTTTTAAAAGTGACGTACACTGAGCGTCTGATAAACTTAACAGATGATTTTGCAAGACTTCTAGTCTTTCTTATTATTCAAATATTGTGCCGCTAATATAAATGAAGTATTAAAGGTAAAAAATATATTAACATAATTATTATTTGTAATTCCTAATCTCGTTTATTACTATAACGGAAAAAGTATCAGCGACGCAATATGTCACATAAATGTAGGTGTCACCTTATTTAACTTAGTATAAACGAATAAAACTCAATCTGACCTACGATGGTCTGTTTAATGTTCCTAATAATAATTGGCGCTACGGTGTTGATTGCTCTCGAGGGAAAATCTGCTTCATATTAGTTCTATAATATCAACAAGCGCAGTATTATTGTTAATAAAGAAAGTGTTCAAATTATCACAAACATATTTTACACATTCCAATAGTTGTTAGAAGCTGTTACTTGTAGTTATATCAGATATTTGAATGTAATTGGTACCTACAGATATAATGACATGTTAAGTTTAAAATAAGTGTCTGGCATTAAACAATATTATTCACACAAAGAATAATAAATTTGAAATATGATCAATAGACAATAACAATAAATATTTTGATAAATGAACTAAATGTATTACTGTAATCTGTTGAAGTCATGCGTTCCTCGTTTAAATTTGAATTATATAAGTCACCAAAGAATCTCACAAAAAAGTCACTCTACCTAATATTACAAGAGTTGTATTCTATTGACGTGACCAATTGACATCGTTAATAATATAAAAATAGTTCCCATTAAGTTTTGACTAAAAATACACAAAAAGTCGAAAAACCGTCCAACTGCTAATAATATATAAGTGTGTATTTTTGAATATTACATTAAAAGCTTATATATGTTTTTTTGAAAATCGCTCGCGAGGAGTTCATTCCAAAGGCATTAACTTAAAATTGTTGTATGTTCCATTTGATTAAGTGAGTGAAAAAAATAGGTACATTGAATGAAAAGTTCTAATAAGTTTGTAAAAACTTTACTATTAATTTAATTGTTGAATCTCAAGAGCCTCCTGATATCAATAACTGCAATACAAAGATTGCCATAGTATGTAACATACTACATACTTAATACAAACAATGTTCCTGATGTGATCATTAATACAGCGAACGAGTGAAGGATTTCGTGATAAGCAATAATCCCCTGTCAATCTACTTAAGGCACACGGCACTGGGAGCGCAGAGCTGTCGTTCACAACAGACGTAGGGCTATTTTATAGCAGAATTATAGAAAACATTTCACACGTTATTAAACTAAAAATTTTGCTAATAAAAAGAGTTACAAAATAAAACTGAAAAGTATATTTAGCTATAAAACTTGGCTTTTATAACAAGTGATAGGAATAAAAAATAAACAACTACAAGGATGTTGAAACATGTGACCTGTCGCCCACAAGCCTATGAGCAAACTCAAAGATTCACAAGAGGTACTTATTCCAAGATATTACTTTCAATATTGCTTCCAAGACATTGGAAAAATTACGTCTTTGGCTAGAAGAACCAAAAATCTAATATTTAAACTTATCTGGGTTATTATCAAGGATTTAGGATCGGAATCAATTTACGATATGGGTAGTAGGGTCGTCTTTTACAAAAGCAATTGTTTTGGTAGATTTCTAGCCAAAAAGAATATAAAACTTGAGATCATCCGCACATAAATGATATTTGAAGTGTATAATTTTTTAAGTAAAGTTCAAGTTGCGTAAAATTAACAGTGTTTTTTAAATAAAACCTTGTCAAACACTTCTAGTAAACAAGAAATTATCAGATGTTTATATGTTATCATTTATAGAGATCAATTCGAAATGTTAAATAAGTATTGTTAGTCAGTACTAAGTTTGAATATCTTTAGAATGCATTTTTAAGCGTAATAAAGCAATAGTAGCGTATTAGAACTGTAAAAAGATGAAGAAGAGACGAAAAATTTATAAAATTCACAAGCAAGATTATTGTGCCACAAGTGTGTTCTTCATCTTAAAAAAGTTTTGCTAGTGTGAGAAATCTGAATATTGTCAATTTGGCTGACAGAATTATCTTCCTAATTATATTAAAAAATAGTATTATAATTTATTTTTTCTACGCTACAAGAAAAGATCAAAATAATAATATTTGTATAAATTATTCAATTAACATCTAGATCATTCTCGATTGTTTTTTCATGGGATTTGAGGTCGAAATAAAGCTTTGGTTATTAAACACGCTAGCTCAATTAAAGCCTATTTATTTTTATCTTGAACACACACAAAATGGCCGTGCCAGGAAACTCAGACGCAGTCCAATTGTACTAATTCTTTTCTGTGCGAGAGAAAGAAAGCAGCTTATCGAAAATATTTTGTACACAAACACTCCCAGAGGAAACAGTAAACTTACAGATAGAAGTGAAATATTTCAATATTTGTAGACTAGTATCAGTACAGGCGGATGTTCACATCAATAGATCTCTCGACGAGGAAGTGCACACAGAGGTCTCGACATCAATAAAGCTTATAGTAGTGTAGTGATTCTTATTCTTTTATATTTTGAAATCATGACATACAGCTTTTAAATATAAAATCAATATCATATTTAATAACATGTTCCAAGCAGGACAAATGTTGTATAATAGTAATTGACTTAGGTTTTTTGTGTTTAAGTTCAGCTACAAACACAACATTTAAAATTGATATAAATTAGGCGTCTTCCTTAAAAAAAATTGTTGTCTAGAACCTTTATCTCTTATTATTCCTATCTGTAACACTTAAAGAAAACCGGGAATAAATGAAATATAGAGTAAGAGCCTTCACCTCTTTTAATCAGCGTATGGCATAGACAAACAATATATCCTTTGTTTTTTTAATAATATAATACTCGTATATAAATGAATTGAATTAAGAGTTATTCTCTCTCAATTCTCTAATCAGTACTATATTGTGACTTTAAAAAAAAAGATACATTTTAGAAAATTTGTTTTATTGTTATCGGTACACTTTTTAAATTTAAAACTGGAAGTTAGATTTCACTTAAAAGTCTATAATGTTAAAAACGATTAAGAACACATAATATGTAATTTTTTATCGGCATTTTTGAGATATGAGTATGTTTGCGCTCATTTGGTTTCACATATCATTTACATTACGTGTGTATAATGTGATCCAGCGTCTTTAATTCTTTGGGCGCTTTTCAAACGTTTTAACAAGGTACAACGATTCTGGCAATAGTATTTACAAAGATATAAAAATATATGTACATTATTGTAGATTAAGATAATCATAAGAAGCAAGGTTTTTTTTAGTAAACAACATTTAATTTTGTCGGGTAACATCTACAAAGTAATTTTGTCTTTTTTAAACTTAAGTCTGTGCGTTTTACTTTATTTAATATTATCGTCATGTAACACTTGGGCATATTTTTTTATGTGTTTTATGTATTTTTTATCCTGTTCCATGAAATTCATCAAGGTTCTTAGAAATTCAAGCAGCACTTAGTCCCGTCTGGCCTTGACGTGCCTCGTTTTCTCGACATCCGAAACGACCTACCGAAATTACATAAATGTGTCTCAATGCGGGATTCCCACATTGAGATGAAGCAAGTACCTAGTAACAGTTACATTTAAACAATATTAACACACAACATGTCAAAAAAAAATTTGTGAAATGCTTTTCAGGTATGTATTAGGGTACTTAGACCTTTTTATCTCTTATTTTCTTACGTCAGCACAGTTTTAGTTGCAGTCAATGTGAAATTGAAAGTTTAATGTACAAGTAATTTTATCATCAATAAAAGACTGCCAGTGCTACAAAAGATATTATTCTTAATTTTTACTGTGAGCATAAAAGCAACAAGATTCAAAGTGACCCTGTTTCTGTTACCCTTAATAGCTGTAATAACAATTGGTGCTTCAATTTATCCCTCAAAGGACAGTTTTAGGCCTCGCGATGGGTAATCCCACAATCTCTTTGTAACCGTAGTATTGTTATAAAAGGAGGAAAGTTCCGGCCGCTATTTTTTTATCCATTCAATAAAATTTACATGATACATTTTTAACAAATACATAAAAAAAACTTAATTTAGCAAAAATTTCTAATATAAACACTTTCAAATATACCAAATAGTAGACAAGTAAAAATATGGAACTTGAAAAAGGTATTTACACGTTAGTTGATGAAGTTTGATTCTTTAGACTTTTCCTCTTGAAGGTCTTTAAGGTCAGCAAGGCTTTCAATAGGAAAAGCAGCAATAATCTTTTGCAACCAATTAAATTTTGGGTTTACATAAAGTCAATGAACCAAATAATAAGAACCACTTATCGTTCTTATATTTATTAAACCATCTGTAAAGTACATAAAGTCTATGACATTTTTAACTAGCAGAAAATATAAATATAAAGTTTTATAATACATAATATAAAACACTTAAATAGTATTTGTGTGTAAAATGCAATGATATTTTTGTCTATTTTATTGTTTTATTTTAGAAGGAATGTTTTCTGCTCAGTCAGCACTGAAGTCAGAATAAACATCCTAGATAAGATATCACAATATATATTTTGGAGTCAAGTTTCATGACAAAAACTTCAGTACTAGGTAAAGTATATTTTATCTCTAGCATAAATATCCTCTATGGCTTTGCCCAAATCTTAATCCTAAAAATTTTTGTTAATGATGAAGCTTTCTTATAGAATAAATATAATATTAGCGCTGTAAAAATGAGAACGTTAAAATATAGGACCCATCGCGGATCAAAGATTTAGGGAGGATCAAAAACTGTGTGTACAGCGAGTAATGTTAGTAACGTGATATGAATATTCATACGCTATGTGCGCTTTTGAAGGATTTGTCGCGATAAGCTGCTGAAAAAATCGACCTATATATATGCTGGCAATATATTTGTCATTATAATATTGTATTTTGTAAGCGAAAGACATATTCTTACACGACATGGAGGACTTAAAGGTTACTGAACGGTATTTCCTTAAAAGATTATAACCATGTCTGGCATTATATATAATTATTAAAATATTATCTATCAGCTGATGATCCTATTGGTTATCTGTAGTTTTTTTAGTCATTTCAAAAATGGTAAAAACGTTTTTTTAATGTACCAGTATGTTTCATTATTGTAAAATAACTATTATATATTAAAAAAACATCTCTCAATCATTTTTAAAAAAGAATATTCATCGAAAACGCCACTATTGCAAATAAAAATGAGTAGGTATAGTTTATAGTCGAGCCATTGATGTGCTTAAGTGAGAATAACCATTTAAAAGAAGACTTATTGGTAATATTTATTAAAATGGAATCATTGAACTTACGAAAACATTCGTAAAACAATAATAAGTTGTCAAGTAGAAGTAAAAACTCTATATGGATTAGGAAATAAATATAAATGATCAAAGTATATCTACTACAGTTTCGAATTGGGAATATTTACTGAAGGCGCGTTTGCCACTAAAAAGACCCCATTTACTGTACCTCTCATATTGAAGAATATTCCCTTTAAGATTAATCAGTGTTGGGATCCTTGGGGTTGACTTAACGAACGACGTTAAATTTCGAACATATTTGAAGGATAAGGCCAAACTGGCCTTTTAAAAGCCAGTGGTGTTGAGTAGAGCGAGAGAGTACTTCACATCGGGACACTTGATTTTATCATACAACATAGAGGTTCGTCCCCACAAGAAGTACTGATCTCATCTCTGATCTGGTAATCCACAGTACCAGTTTCTTTCACTTGACTCCATACAACGTCGAGCTGTTCGTAGTGTCGACTCTCCCATGCTTACAGACGATCCCGAACTCTTAAGCCTCCGAAAGGATACCACTTGAATGTTCCGAGGAACTGTTTGATGTCATGCCATCGTCACACTTTCATCATCGCACGTCCCGCCGTATTATCGGATTTCATCCACATCACCTAGACACTTTCTGTTGCAAGACTGTAAGTAACTGCATCAGCATCTGTAACTGCATTGCACCTTTTGCTGCAAGAATCCATGGGCAATAGTGACCACTTTCCTTACCTTACCTAATTTAGAGAAATAATTATTGTTGCTTAAAGCTAATTTCTATTTATATAGTTTTATTGCAAAGATTTTTAATAATAAACTATACCTAAAAGTATTAACAATGTATTAGACAGATTTTTGAAATTAATTTTTATATTCTGATATACGCTTGTTTTTATAATTTAAGAATTGGAAACTACTCATTCAATCGAGGACTTATTCATCTGGTTTTGCTGAAGCTATATTTTTGAAACAGGATTAAAGCAATTGCTGTGTGGGCGCCGTTTTGCGTTATTTTTAGTAATAGAACGCAAGTTTCAGCGAATCCTAACATTTATAGCAACGAACTTATACAATACGTATATAATTTATTTTATTCTAACGAAAACTTAATTATTAAATATTTATGATGAAATTAGTTATATACTTGAATATTACAGAGTTATCAATTATTCCAATCCAGTAGGTCTTTTTATATTAGTCTGGTAAAGTAATAAAAATTATAAATTTGTGACAATTAAGAAGGTTAGCAAATGTAAAACACAAAGGTAACGATTTGGGGACGATTAAAGAATTAAACTTTGTGTTAAAGTGAACAATTGATTGGAGGGCTTTGAATCTATATTAAAAGAGATTCTTTGAAAGGGGAAAGCGATTTCGGACACAATCCTCGGCACATAAAAGGGTTAAGAGTATTTTAAGTGAAAATGGTTTTCCATATTACGTTTTATTCTGATTTTAGAACAAAATAACGTTGCAGTACTGAGTGGAAGAGAATCTTCATTTTATTGTTACACAAAACGTGAGATCCGTTTTTGACAGAATTTAAAAAACTGTTCAGTAATATAGGTCAATTGTTAATTGACTTAAGCTACAAAGTCCAAGCAAAGAGGCTGAGCTTGTTACAGTCGAAATAAATTTAACAAAAGCTATGGAAAATATTATATTATACGAAGAAATAGTAATTGAACAAATATTTTATAAATTTAAGAATCAATAAAATACACAATAATTTGGAAATGGATTTTATAACGCTTAATATTTTTTTTGTATGTATGAATATTTTTGTGGTTGAAATTAAAAAAGCAATAATATAGTTGTATTGAGTATGGAGTGACGTAGTGAAGCAGTTTATCTTGTATGTGGAAAATAATTCTTCAATGATGTTCATATTTTTATTTCTTGATATTTTCATGATGCCCTTCATGCTCAAACTATTAATATTATTACTTATCAAAGCTACGTAAATGTCTCTTAATTTGTTGGACCGTATGTTATTCAAAAGGTATGTATATATTTTATCTAAAATAAGTTTGAATATTGTATATTGAAATAAAAATAGGAAAAAAATCCAATATGTACGGCATAAATAGCAAATTGAATACTAGCACGTACACCTTGTTTATTTAATAGTCGAACGTGACTTGTGTTTTGTCAGTTGTGGGGTAAATTAATACTGTAAGAGATTTGCGCAATTATTTTAAATGGCTATTTTACTTTTATTGAAGTAGACGTACTTCTATTGACTTGATTGAATCTCTTAACATTGATTGGTGATTGATCATTAGCTCCGAGAGCTTTTGAATTCTTTATTTAAATACGAGCCCCTTTAAAACGTATACGTAAAATTATGACGATAGTTAGTAATTCGATGCGAAATTAAAACATAATTACCTGACTAACAAGTTTAAAAGTTGAGCGAAAGATTGTTGAACTTTTCTGAATATTAGAACATTTAAAAAAGGAAAAATTTTATGAAAAATTCAACAACGAGCGAAAGTCGAACCTGCAACCTCCGGAATATGTGGCTCCAGTTGCTTTAATAAAGATATCTCTTGATATTGACTGATTAAAGAAGAACGATAGTTGGCACAATATAGGAAAGTTCATGGAATGAAATATTTTGATAAGAATACGCAGAAGAAGATAAATAATTAATTAGTATTGATGTGACATTGTGACCATGATAATTTTCAAAATTAATAAAACTTCTCCAAAAAAAAATAGAACAAAATACTTACATTTTTGGCATCGCGATCTCAAATGTATTTGTAACACGCTACTTTTGTAAAAATGTCTTATAAAATGTCCAATATTATAACATATTTTGTATTGCATTAAGTTGTCTTTGTATACGTATTAATAATATAAAATAATTTCCTGATCTCAAAAAATATGAATACTAAACTGCATTTTCTTTTGTATTGTTGAAATATTTTAAATATTATGACATCAGTATTTTCATCTCGTGGGAAATCATGTCGTAAATAGACGGACAAAGTAAACAACTGGACATTCGACATCATTGTAGTGTGTTGATTTTGTTACAAATGACAACAGAACAATAACAACTTTTGATTATATTTTTTGCTTGTTATAGCTGATAGTATTGACTTAACACACGTATATTTATTTCTTAGCGTAAAACAATACTCTAAAATCAGTTAACAATATATGCCTTTATTATTTATGCTTAAAATTATTGAAAAATATGTACTAAAATGTGATTTAATAATTTTATGAACCGTAACAAAGATCAGTTACGGTCACTAATGAGTAATGACGCGCCCAATGAACCTTTTTTTGTTAGAACCTTCACTCACAAATTATATTTGTTTCCTTTGGATCGGAGTCCATTAAAAAATTCATACTATGTCACTTTAGCTACATTTATAAATATTTTTTTCCATTAGGTAAGTATCCAAACACGTGATATTTACTAATTCAATGTCGAATGGCAAAACTCAAATTTATAAGTCAGATTCAACTTTTATTAATTAAAAAATAAGGGGTAATCATGAAAGTAATTCGTTATTAATTTAAAATATATGTATTTAAGATTATTTTATATACAACATTAAGTTATGTTAATTTTATCAACTAATTACATTAATTAAATTTAAACTCTTTATTTCGTTTTAATTCATACAATTTACTTATCTCTGAAATGCGGAAAAAGTAACTGTTACACACGTTGCTGTACAGCTTTTACACTGTTTGTTAATTCTGGAAAACATGTGGTAATAATCAAAAATCATTTTCTTAAATGCGTCACAGAATTGCTTATTTCGAATAATCTTTATATGTATATAGTCTCATTTACTAAACAAACTGTAAGTAAATATTTTTGTAATGGAGTCTGCATGGCTCACTCCTCTGAGTACAGTTTCTTGTCGTTTTGTTCATAAAACTGTCCTTCATGCAACAATCACTGAAGACTTACAACTTATATAAAGAGCATATACTCAATAAAATACAAATCATCAAAAGGCACAAAAATTTTCGAACCTTTTGTGATATTTTTATTTCTCAGTAGCAATTCATTTCTTTGCTTATCTCTTTCCGATATTACACTTAAAAATTCAGTATATTTTTATAGTGTGAAGTTTTTCTAAATAATTTTATCTAGTTATTTTGAAGGTCGACCAAAAAAAACCATTGAAAATATTAATGAAATTAACATATTATCAAGTAAAATGTGTTTCATATATCGTAAAATTCCTTGTTACCCTATTTCATGTATTTTATATCAACAAAGTTTAAATTAGGGTACTTATTACGATAATGAGTGTAATGACCGGACAACAGCGGATCAGAACTGCCAACATTATAACATTTTGATAGACCGTTTTAGGGAAATTTAATCGCCTAGTTTGAAATAAACACTCATGAATATACTTATGCATCAAATTTGATCCGTGAATATATATATTTTTGAAGGAAATTTAAATTACTCTTAATCTTTTTTTTTTCGTTTTATAGAACATTTATTATTTTATTGTTGTCCATGACCTTACGTTATGATAAATAACAGACCGAAGTCCTTGAAAATATATATATTTTAAAATTAATTGACGAAACACATTCTTTTTGCATTCAGATCAGTACAGGAGAAAATAAAAGAATCTTTGACGCTAGGTGACGAAAAATAGTAATCTTAGAAGAAGTGTTCATTGTTAAACTGCATACGAAGTGTGTCCCGTTGCTCCTACAATAGCTGAAGTGAAAACTGTCAACGCTAGGTACATATTACGACTATGCAGATTTGGGTTAAGCATACAGGGCTAACTGTCAAACACTTTCATCCTGTCTCACCGAGTCACGGTTACTGCATGATATTCGAAGCGTCCGAGAAAATTTAAATAATAAAACCAAGTCCAAAACGCACAGTTTTTAGTGTATCTCAATGAGGTCAAAATCTTAACAAAGCTTTCTACGTTGTCTCATTTCTTACTCATCACTCTTGTTGATTTTTTATTTTATTTGGTGATCATTTTATTTTAGAACAAACGGAAATGTTAATTTTTAAATTATCTTTAAAGGAAAGTATCGCTTACATACAATACTATCCTATAGTGGTACATAAAAATAATTCAGTCCTATATAAATGTTGTCAAAATCCAACTAACATTTGAAAAACATAACTCATAATATATTTCATTAAACACTTCTTCCTAATTTATTTAAATCACGATTGATTTTCATTACTTGTAGTGACCGCATAAGTTTTGCTAAATGGTTAGTGAAGCATTCTTTTGGACTGGAGTGAGTCCGTTGAGTTTCATTTTGCTGTGTTAATTAATTTAGATATTTGCATTATTTAAATTAAGTCGAACATTTAAATCGCCATGCAACGTATGAATGTATGAGACTGTATTAAAGTTATAAATATCGAAGCATATTACAATTTTCAAAGTCGTATCCTATTATGCAGTCGCATGGAGCAAATGATTCGATCACGGCTCCTAGCGCGATCACTCTTTGAAAGCGGAAATTTCACCTATAAATTTTCTCATTTTCGAGAATTTTGAAATGATCTTTTAATTAATATTTGCTCCAAAACTGTCTTCTGCTTTAAGTTGAAATCATTAATAAGTGACCTAAAAACTTAAAATGAAAATATAACTATGATAAGAATTCTAGTTAAAATAATGATCTGTAAGTTTATTAATAGAATTATTTCTGAACCCGGACAAAACAGATTCATAAAAAATCTACCGTCGTCTTTTTGTACCCTTCTTTATTAAAATTATTCGTCAGACAAACGCCTTCACAACTAGTGAGTTGTCGTGTTAAGAATTTCTATTTATACAAGAAAATTACAACAATATCGTTTAACGCAGTTTAATTTGCGGACTTTTTTGTATCAGACATTATAGCATACATTTAAAATATATTCCGTTTGTAAAATGAATGAAGAGGCTCAGGATGTGCAAACAATTTTTCTTTAAAACTGTTCTGTTTAAACTTAACATTTAATGTGAGTTAAAAACGTCATGTTTTATTTTATTTTTACCAAAATACTTCCATTCTTAATGATGCAATTTATGCAAAAATGTATTTTCATTTAATTTAATTACTTTGTTCTGAGAATTATTAATTGTCAGACCTATTGTTCATTGTGCATCACTAACATTGTCTTTTAAATAAGATTTTTTTTTCGTTTTACGATTGTTATGAAAATAAATATTTGTAAAAATGAACAGTAATACATAATTTTATTGGGGTTACTACTGACAATATTAATGAAATAAGTTGACCATTGTTTATATAAGTTATATTAATTTGGCAAATAAGAATGTTACAAGATCTACAACTTTTAAAAGTAAGAACATTATATGTAAGTTTTGTTTTAAAAACTCTATTAATGTTATTGAATATTATTTTATAAGTTCAGATAAAATTCATGTACGATATTAAAGATCTATTTATTTTACATAATAAAGTAGGTTCAATAATTAAGTAGGTAATAAAGTAGGTTTCGAGGTTCCTATCGTGATTCTTGTAATACAGATAATAATAATAGAGGATGAAATAGAGATAAGAAATAATAATAACTCTTTGTAGTATGCAGCTTAGGAAAGATTCGTTTTTGTGAGAGTTACATCATAAAACAGAAGTTTTTGGATAAAATTGCAGATTTAACTTGGTGGATAAATTAGCATTGTAACAGAATCCGAAATAAAAAAAATCTGAAAAATCCATGAAAATAATATACAGACAACCAGTAAATGAGATGAATTGATAGAGAGCAGTCCCAGGACTTTTAACTGATGGAATACTGGTTTTATAATAGATACTATTTCTTAAGACATGAAGCGGTCTCTCTTCTGTCCTAAGAAGACACAAGGCAGTGGCACTTACTCTACTAGGCCTGTGTTCCGAATGAACAGGAAACAATCTATGAATAATAGAAATAAATAAATTATGTTTTTCTTTTTATAACAGAACTAATTTTATAAATATTTACTGTAATAAAAAACGTTTTCTTTAAAATTTTATAAGCTTTTTTGAATTCAATCAAGTGCGAAAATATTATTTTTAATAAGAATCCGACTTAAGGTAAATTGTGTCGCCACCGAGAAAATCAAAGTTGTTTTATTTTCTATTCAATATAAAGAAAAACGTTTTAAAAATACCTTTCACTGTTTACTGTTTGTCAATTATATTTTTTTAAAGTCGTCAGGGTATGTATGTATATGTGATTGTTCAGATAATTCTACTGTAAGTAATAAAATTTCATTGCGTAGTGAGATCATTTAAACCACATCATAACATTATATTATAACATTACAGCGAGTAAGTTTATATTAATGATAATAATATATAATTTATGGTTTAGTACAAAAACTAGAAATAATTAAATTAAATCAGTTCAAGATAACTTGAAATATGACTCCATTTATAACAAAGAATACTTTCATTCTAAAGACATTGTTTCAAAACAATAAGAGTAAATTATAACTTCCTAACGGCAACTTTTATAAAATTTATTACTTTTACACTGCAAAATATCCTAATTAATCCATGATTGGTCGCCAGCATTACTAAAATTCTATCTCAATGCGTTCCAGATGACTCTCCCAGATCAGAGTAATTT
>DVQP01002093.1:0-13341 GCA_018231745.1 Danaus eresimus
CCTTCATGGACTTTGGATATGAGGTATGAAAGTAGTGGCTCGAGGATCCGGGGTCACGTACCCGTATGCCCCAGTCCAACTATCGGAAAAATACCTAGTAGGGCACCCTCTAAATTAGAATAAATAATGATTCTTAATGTATACATATATCTTTAGAAAAACAACATAACCGCATCTTTTAAAGTGTATATATATATATATAAGATGGCATTTCAGAGTACAGCGTAAAGTTAAAGCACTTAAGTAAATTAAAGTGTGTCTGATGCGATGGAATAAGGTCGCGGACGCTTAACCGCTGTGAGTTATCTTTACTGCTCGTCTTATTCGTCAATGTTCTCAATTGAGAGCAAAGCACGTTTACATCCATTAAATTTTCATAAAATTTAATAAAGTATTATGTAATATTAAAATTAAATGAAATATTAAGGCTTGAAAGAATTTACAATATGAGCAATTGTTGGAAAGAAGTGAATTAATGAAAAAATAATTATATAAGTAACACACGAGTAGGATTAGAACTGGCAACTTCCGCAACGTCAAGTCCAAGTAGTATTTACATTCTACTGTTTTTCACTTAAATTATAATTCAAATGTTAGCTCACCATCATTTTATGATTAGTTTATCTTATTCAAAGGAACTGACATCCGCTCGTTATCAATAGCCAACAAATCAATAGAAAACAGGTCGAGATAAGATAAAAGATAGAACAACTTTATTAGTGAAACAGGAAGTTCTAATAGGGTTCTGTGTAACATAACTATTCGAGGGATCACTTATCGTGTATATCATCGGAAGAAATATCTTGAAGTTTTGATGTATTTAATAAACTGTTAAGAATTAATGACACAATCATTAACATTGTCTAATATTTAATATGCCATTCGTTTACATACACTTTTCGTCTCGAAATAAGAACCGCGCCCAAAGATAAATACTCTATAATTTCCTTATACTATCTTTTGTGTTTGGACATTTAAATATATTTTCACTGTGCCGATCAATATTTAGATGCTATTTGCATAATTAATGATTTTAAGTTTGTGGGATCGCTCTGGGATACCTAAAAATTCAAAAAATATTAAACGTAATAACTATGTAGAAAAGCAAGGAATTCAGTTTAGTAGAAAATTTATATTAGCCCAGAAAATGGTTGAAATATGATGACAATGGTTTAGAAATACATTTTATCAGAGTCATGTAATATCAATAATTAAAAAACCCAAATCACTGACAGAACTTTGCTTATCAAAGTGACAACTAAATGGTCTCAGAACTGTTAACAAACCCTAGTTTTAAGTATCAAAAAAATAATCTTTTCGTAGTTCTTATGGTAAATATATGTCTTTATAGTAAACCAATGTTAAGAGCTCAAAAAATACATTTATTTACTTAGAATGGTAAGAGAACTCTTGCTGCTTGAACAGTCAAAAGTTATCTTGACGGTCCTTAAAATAACAAAATTACTACTAGGCAAATAATCTCTTGTTCTTCATTTGGATAATATTTAGCTCTTTCATAATTACATAACTTTATAAACAAAGAAAGACACAAATATCAAGCAATTGAATGATGTAGAATACAGTTATGGAATTTTTTAAATGTATGTATAACTTTATTTTGTAACATATAACTACAAAAGTAAATCAATTCTACTGTTATTTTTGTTAATAATATTTGTCCCTTAAATTAAAAAGTCTTAAAATTATATTAGGAAATAATTGTTAGTCTTTCCCAATTTACACTGAAATCGTTTTAAGAATGTCGCCATATAAATGAAGCCTTGCTGTCCAATTTATCGCAATGAGCTTCTTAACGCCTCTCCTTTATTACTTTGATCGAACTAATCTAGCTCTTTGTTTAACTGTGTCTGTTTATTTCAAAGATAAAACAACAAAACATTTGGATACTTCTGAAATAAGGTCCTTTTAAATACAATTTCAAATAGCTTAATAACGTCTAGTGACGATTTCGATACAAACCTTAATTATTTTAAAAACTCTCTTATTTTATTCTAAAAATAAACATGAAATATTTCAGGAATATGGTTGTTTGTTAAGAAAAATCAGGAGTCAGTAAAGACCAATAGTCGAAAACGAAAACATATGTAACGTTTCCGAATTCTCCCATTCACTGATAGATGTACACATTAGGGACAGAAACGAGCGATAACTCATTTCGTATAAAAGAGTGAATTTATCACAGCCTAGGTTTTCAATTCGTAACTTAACATGTTCGTTTTAATTTCAGTAGAGCTGACAGTTTGAGAGACTGATAAGGCTTACTCTTTTGTTGTTTGAGCACAAAATGTTTGTGCATGTAAATTTAAATACTTTTTAATGTAAAATCGATAACAAACCGATGTTCCTGAGATTCTATAATAATTGAAGTATTAATTTTTGATTGCCTAAAATTGTTTGCTTTGGCAGTTTATTTAAATTTAAGTGTGATATCCATGGATCTGTTTCCCCTTTTTATTTCTACAATAATTTTTGACGCGAACTATAAAACAGAGAGAAATAAGCTCGTTCGATGAAATATTTGAGTCCCGCGTATTAATTAAGGGGATCTTAAATTCAGTCTACAAGAGAATAAATTCGGAATTATAAATTCAGTCTTTATTCGTAAATATTTTTAATTTTTATTATTTTCCAGCTCTGTTTATTAAACGTTATTATAAATACGGAGTATAATATTTTATACCATGCGTAATAAATCTTAAATGAAAGTGGTTTTCAGCATATTAGTTATAATTTTTTTTTGAACAAACAGCTTATTATTTTGTTAATAATAATTGTTAAATATTGCGATATAAATGGCCTTTATAAAATATATTAAACACTACAGTAAATCGTACAAAGTGCTTTTAGAAATTAAATTCATTTTGAGCTATTAAGCGCTTCAGATCCAATTTTCCAGTCTTCACAAATCCATTTGTCCTTTTCGCTTGGAATGTTTATACCTGAATTTGGTTTTCCAAAAGATTTCAACAGTTTTTAAATAACTTTTTTCTTGTGAAGTTTCAAAAAAACAATTTGTAGGCCTCAAAAGTATCCTTTATTATTTAAATGAGAAATGTTAAAGTTTGCAACCAAAGAATAAATAAAAATTTTCAGAATAACTTACACAAACGCAATAAAAGTATTTTTAAGTACTTTTAAATCATGAAAATGATTTAAAATAGAAAAAACTTCAAGACCGTTGTAACACCCTTTGGATAAATAAGACATTTGCATCAATATTTTTCTTGCTTTAATATTAAATAATAGAAATTGCATTTGATATCTGTATTAACACTTTTTTTTAAATAATAAATTTCAACAAGTAGACTACCCGTAATTGTTTTATATATTTGTCACAAGTAACTTTCATTTGAAACCTTGAGGTAATTTTAAATTGCTTAAAATCAGTAAAAGTGTCAGTAATAAAAAATTTGTTTCTAGATTAAATTATTTTGAAATTTATTTGAAACCAATCTTTTAGGTGTTCTAAAAAATTGTTTTATTATTACATAATATGATACCTAATATTAACCCAAAATATTTAATTATGTTATTAATATTATTCCATACATAATATGCAAGAAATGTTTATGGAAAACTTAATACATTATTTTTTAACTCCTAGTTTATATTTAGCTTGGACGATACAGGTATACAAATGATAAGTTTAAATCTTCACTAATTTAGAGAGGATATACAAATATACTCCAATTTAACAATAATTAATGGGTAAAATCTTTAAATAGTTTTAAGCGACCTTTTAATGTTTAATAAAAAATGTCACAATATTATATTTCCTGGTTGCTCCAAAACTATTAATGAACGTTTCCCGATGTGACAGAAATTAAACAGAATTGACTTCATTTTGAAACTTTCCTTGGCAAAGTTTTAAAAGAGAATTTGAAAAGTAAGTGACCTAGATGACTGTGGTATTAATTGTCTTTGTTTTTAATATTTAAAATTACTGTCCATAATAAGATGGAATATAGTAAAAAAATATTTTCATAAAATAGTTTCCATAACATTAACTATATATGAATTTAAGTTGTTAAAGTAATATTATTTTTAGTTGCTATTTCTCCCTAAACCTATAAACCTCAACAGATTTGTACGAGCATCTATTTTTTTATCAAAATTACTTTAAACTACATAATCCCAACTTTTAGGTTACTTTTCAGAAAAAGAAACGTCGGAATCATGTAGTTTAAAGTAATGTTTAAAAAAATGCGTAGTAAATCCAAAATAAATTAATTCATAAATAACGGACAACTTTAAGCAGATTCTTTTGCCTTTTAATGAATTAATTTTCTATATAGTTCCATTTACATCAAATTATCACTGTGACTATATTGAAACGTCTGAAATGAAGCTGCAAAGGGAGTTTGAGATTGATAAGTAATAGTGGAGCTTTAGAAGTTTCGGTTCTACTAAATTTCTAATTTTATTCCGTAGAATATTAAAATTTTGTCCTATATGCAAAAAGCATTTTAAAGTTTATTTTATATTTTTTTAAATATAAAGTAATATCTGTTTTTCTAACACTTTTATAATTTTCTCTTCTTCTTGGTAGTAGAGTGACAGAATAACATTTTTTTTCACGATAAAAGGAGTTTTCTAAGATTTAAAAATTTTGTCTAAATTTTGACTGGCAGATATTCAGTCTAACCAAAGCAAAAAAATGTCATTTAGTTTTTCGGTTACAAATTTACATAATAACTTATAAATGGCTTAATGATTTAGTTGACTATAAATATTTTGATTGCTTTTAATTAGTCAGTAGTTTTACTTCCTACTTTTGAGCTGAATTCAAATTTCCTACAACAAGATAATATAAAGTATATTGAGACTTGAGAGAAACAGTAACAGTTAGTTCTTCTACAATTAATAGCTACACCATTTTAAATACAATTAAAAAACGCTATCATATTTCGCCTTTTTAGAAAATGTTTTAAGCCAAAATTTTACATTTCTATGTGAATCTTAATGTCTTTTTTTGTCTTCCTGTGTTTTTTTATAAAACTCAAATAATGATAAAACATGGTCTTATAAACAAAAAGCTTAATGTAATATTTAAGGAAATAATTTGAAACCTCCTAAAAATATTACAAAATCTTTGTGTCGAAGCGAATACTAGAACTGGGCAGCTTAATTACAATCGAAGGCATTTACCAACTAGGTAGCTCCATTTGTATGCTAATGTAGCTTACACGCGTTAGTGGCTTAATAGCTACACTCAAATTTTTCCGCTGCGTTAGCCCAGATTCAATAATGGGTAGTAGTATAAAATTGATACTTACATAAATTATATAACAATATAAATAAGAAAAAAGGAGAGTTAGTTTAACTAAAAAGTTATGTATAAATTTATAAACAAATGTTTATAACATAAGACAGTTGAATATATTATTATTAAAAAAATTCAGTCTTATATTTTGCAATACCCTTGTGTTATATTACAAATAAACTAAAAACCTTTTTTGTTATGTAACAGATTGATAATATAGAATTTGGATAGTTATAAATATTTTAATTCGGAGAAAAGTTTGAGTTAATCTTATTAATGTTAAAACATTTTTATATAAATATGGCCAATATTCCTTTAAAATTGAAATAAAAACAGTTCGTTACTTCATTAATAGTAAATATGAAGTTATTGTTCAAAAAGGAATAGCTGCGGATGAAAACTTAACTTTTCTTTTTATTTATTACAGCTTCTGCTGATTTAAAGTTCTATATAAATCTTCCTATATCATTTACTCCTACACTGCATAGAGTTCATTTGTCATTACGATAAAACCTCTTTCTATTTCTGTTACTCTATAACTTTCTTTTTTCCGAAATACAGTTTTTTAAAGTCCAAATTATAACAAAACCTCAAGTAAACGGTTTCAAAAATATAAAAAATTTTACACATGCTCTTAAATGTATCATTTCGTAAATGAGTCTTTGTCTCGAGGATTATCAGGTTAATAAAAAAAATTACCTTTGTCTTACCTGGAACTTGAATACTAAATGGTCATTAAATAAACGAGAAAAGTAATTCTCGGTAAGCAATGAACATTTAAAAGTGGAACTTTCTTTTAGATCCATACAAAAATGTTATCCTGGCAATATAAAGTTTCTCTACTTTTGTCACATTACATAACTAATTCGTGCAAAATGTCATGTTATTTTACAACAATAATAAAAAGTTTTCATGTGATATGTTTTTGAATTCTTTTTAATATTTTTATTATGACTAGATAATGGAAGGTGGAACCGTAAGTTAAATTCAGGGCAGCGATGCTAATGTGAGCATCAATCATTGTTAGTTACCCGCACCTTCTCACTTTGAAAAATGTCTTAAATTATTAACAGCTCTCAGTATTGCATGTTAATGTTTAAAAACAAATTTTGTCTCAGATTCCTATGTGTTATATTATAAATAATGTGTTTGATTTAAATTTTTTATGGAGATCGATATAAAGGAATAACCATAAATAGAGCAGTCTCTCATAATTTCACTATTTGATGACATCAAAACTTACAGCTGAAAATGTTGCAGACAGAATTAAATTTACTCACTGGTTAATGGCTTACGTGACATATTATCTTATCTCATATGAAATAGCCATGTTTGATTGATAGTTCTAACCAATTAAAATTATTTAATAAGAACAGGGACGTGAAGTTGCCCCTTCCAGTCTCCCTTACGCTAAACATTACTTTTTAAAAACATGTATTAGGATCCAAGTGGTGGCGTATACTGCGGTTTCGATGAACTTCCCCCCACGAAAATGTTAAAATCTACGTTCGTGAAATTAATTTCTTGACGCGGCATTCCCAGCACACTACAAATTAAAATTTTGTTAAAACTGTAAGCCAAATGTCAGTAAATTAATATATATATTTTTTGGATTTTTGTTGGTTCAAATAATAATTTAGATTACAAGTTGATTTTTTGTTTTATTTTCATTTGCAGCAACCCGTCGTTTCGCATTCTTTTACAAAACTCTAATCACGGCAAAACTAGATGAAACTGACCGCCAATAACGCAGCCAGACTTATTGGATACCAGTTAAATAATTTTAAGAAAACACCTATTTAAAAATATATATTATAAATTAAAAGAATATTTTAATGTTCTTAAAAAGAAAATTCTACCCAAAATATCCCACTTTGCTGCTTTTGTTTCGAATTTTCTCCTCAGTATTCTAACCGAATAAAACGTTGGCAATTTAATTGAAATATGTACACGTTCTCGTAGTACGTGAGACTGCTATTATGAGTTTTACTTTGCTATTGAAATGGGAATTTAGGGACGTTTTTAAGCATTTGTTACTTGCTTTATATTAAACTTATTTAAACCAGCACATAGTGACCATGTGAGCGAATATTTCTGTACAATTAATTTCTATCATGAAATTTTTAATATTACAAGTTGGAATTGTTAAAAGTTTTCAGGATTATGTTATGACCAAATTATATTCTTTTATTATAACATTATATCTTGTTATAATAGTATAACAATGATAATACCCGTGGAACGTTTTTAAAGATTATAATATAGCCGTCATACAATTATCCTGCAATTTCATGAATCATTCTCGCTTTAGCTTAAATGAATATTTATTCGGTCTAATGTTTGGATGAATGATATAGCAGTCACAATTTAACTTTTTAAAATAATTTGTAAAAAATTAAAGCTGTTAATAATTTGAAATTTTATTAAAATAACAGGAATCTCATTAGTTTTATAACACATGAATTGTTTTTATTGTATTATGATAGTTTTTTTTAATATTACTAAACAAAATGGTAACCAGTTTTCAATATTATTGTGCGAAAAGTTTTAAACAAGTTTTCAATTCCCAATTGTCTACAGATGGACACAATCCCTCAATCTTCTGCCAGATTGTGCATTTATACCGAAATATTCCTCAAACTTTATTGCCTCCACAGACTTGTAAAACTCTTTCCTGTGGGAATTGTGGAATAAAGTTTTATGGATAGTATTCAGAAGGCGGAGCCTTAGAACATTTATAACTATGATTAAGTTGCTAGCGTACGTTGAATGTTTAGAAAATATTATATAAGATACTAGATAACGTTAATAATATTTTCATAATTGATCGTAATGTTGTACAATTGTCAAATAAATATAGAATAGTGTTTACACCGACATTTATTAAATACATCCAGTGGCGGTGGATATTGGTTTATTTTCTATTTTTATTCAAATCGTTTAATAATATTATTTTTTAAGAGATCGGCCAAAACTAATTATTGTATTCTAATTAATATTATTCAATACATGATGGCAAATTTGTTTTAAGTATCTGGGCTATCTTATTTAATATTAACATTTTCTCTTAATATTTTTAAATAGCTTAAAACTAGTACTATTAACAATTAAAAGCCAAGTTAGCTTGCAAAGACTTAAACTATTTAAAATAGTTAAAGCTAGAATATTAATGCAGTTTTCTCACTCACTTTTACTTTTTTTTTGTTCTATTAAAATACATATTTCATTCATCTTGGAATAGGGGATTTTTAGTGGCTTTATTATTTCGCTACATTAATTAAATAATGTTTATTAAATTTCTCTTTGTTATTTTAATAACTTAATTAATTCCAGATCCAATTTCTTAACTAAGTTTAGATGTCCTCCGAAAATTATATTCGAAAACAATTATTCTGAAAGCTTTAAAATGTTTCTATTTGTCTTAAACTTGAACAGATGTAGTGAAACAAAGAGCGATGCTGACCCGGTCTGGGCAATAAAAAAGGAACGTTGAGTCGCTCATTGCCTTAAATTGGACATTAAAACTCATTTTGTTTGCAGACAATTTGCAAGAATTCCTCATAATATGTTTCTAAACCGGTCTGATTTTTATATTTGTTTAAGAGGTATTTAATACATTAATACTGATTCCGAGAATTATCATACGATAACAAGTAAAATTATTTATATTTTTACACCATATTTTATTATATATATATCTTTTGTTTTTTGAATGCAAAGAAAAATTTTGAAAGATTTAAGTTGATCGGTCTTCCATGTCAGTAAATTTCTCTATAAATCTAGTTTTAAGGAACATGCTTAACAAATACAGGTTAAACTTCAAAGTAATTACGCAAGAAGATTAGTAAATTAATAAAAACAGTTTTGCTAAATAAAAAAAAATAAGAAATGTATTTATTGATTACAATTTATATAATCTCCGGTGTAAATGGCGTAGGTAGATTAAAAGGGACTTATAATTACGTCATTCCTCATTATTATTATTTGCCGGTTGGCGTTAGGATTAGTAAAGTATTTTTGTTTTACAACGTGATTAAAGATTTTAAGAAGGATTCAGGTTTATTTTTATTAAAATCGTCATGATGGTTCCAAAGACTAAAAGATTATTGAATTTATACTTCTTGTATATTGTATAAAAAAAAAATAATTTAAAAAGCCTTTATTTACTTACTACTTACATTAACATTTAGGACTTAACTATTTCACTTGTATCACTTTTTGGAAACTAATAAAATAAATTAAAATCTACCCAATAACACACATTTATTTACATCTATATGATTTTATCTATGTATATATTTAACTAACAAATCTTAATTAATTTTAGTAAATAAATAATTTTAGTAAATGCTAGTAGAAGTCGTCTCTGCGGCGTAGGCCTCTCCTAAACCTTTCCACATATCCTTATCTCAAACCATTTGCATCCAGTGTCTACCTGTATCTGAAAATGTCTCTACATCGTTTACCTGGTCTTCCTTTACTCCTTTTCATGTTCCTTGGTACCCACTCAGTTAGCCGTTTTCTCCATCTATTATTCAACCTGCAAACATGTCCTGCCCAGTTCCATTTTAGTAATTTAATTCTTTTTCTTACATCTATTATTTTAGTTTTACTTCGAATGTCAGTGTTGCGAATTTTATCAGATAATTTGACTCCCAACATACTCCTTTCCATTTTTCTTTGGCATATAGCAATTCTTTCTTCATCTTCTTTTCTTGACGAACACGACTGACAACCGTATGTCAGACATGGTAATACAGTTGATTCATAGATTTTCTTTTTGATATTTAAACACATTGAGTTATTCTTCATTATTTCCTTCAATCCGCAGTATTTTTTCAATGCTAGAGTTATCCTACGTTGTATTTTTTTCGCAGTGTTGTTATAGAATGAAATTTATTATCCCAGATAAATGTATTCTGTGACATATTCGATTTTTTCGTTTCCTACAACAATGCCTTGCGGATGTCCATTAGTTAGGATCTTGGTTTTCGTGGTGTTGAGTGACAATCCCACTTTACTACTTTCTAACGCTATTTCTTTGACCATGGTCTCTAGTTCTGTCGCGCTCTCGGCAATTACCACGATGTCGTCCGCGAAGCGCAGGTGGTTCAGTATTTCTCCGTTTATGTTTACTCGTTTCGTTTCTCAATCCATACACCTTAATACCGATTCCAGTACGGCTAAAAAAATTTTTGGTGAAAGCGGGTCTCCCTGTCTTACTCGTGTTATGGGAAACTGTACACCTTCACGTTCCAACCAAACTTTTGCGTAAATACATTTGGAGTAAATACTTTTTTTTATATTAATGTATGTTGTGTTAACGCCTTGTTGTAACAATGATGTCCATAATGCCTCGAAGTATAATGAATCGAAGGCTTTTGTGTAATCTATAAAACACATATACAAAGTTGTCCTGTACTCTTTGGCTTTTTCGATTAATTGCGTTATGACTTGTATATGGTCTATAGTAGAGTATCCCTTGCGAAAGCCCACCTGCTCCCGCGGTTGATTTTCATCTAAAATATTTGTTAATCTGTTTAAAATTATTTTTGAGAAAACTTTACATAAGTTTGGCATGAGACTGATCGGTCTATAATTCCCGAGAACATTTCTGTCTCCTTTCTTGTGAAGCAATATAATTGTAGATTTTGACCACTGTTCCGGCGTTGTTTCTGTTTTTAGAATGTTGTTGAATAATATCTGCAGTGGTTTTTGAAGTGAATTCGATAGCGATTTGAGTACTTCATTGGTAATATTGTCACTGCCTGGGGTCTTGTTGTTCTTTTGAGTACTTATAGCATGTTCAATTTCTGAAGTGAGGATCTTTGGTGTCTTTATATCTTATGTTGTGGTCACTTGATTTCGTGAGATGGATTTTTAAAGAGCTTGTGTTATCGGTGGTACTGTAAAGCTCTGCGGAGAAGGTAGTTCAAGTAGTTAACTTCTTTAGAAATTCCAGGCAGGCAACTCTAGGCAGGCGTAGGCAACTTCTTTAGAAACTCTCGTAATTCTTTTTATAATGTATTGTATTGATTTTGAACTTCAGTTGACACACTTACGGCTTTTATAAATCTTTCTTTCCAGAAACTAGCTTCATCTTTTGTTAAAATTAGTAATTTACTGATATAATTAATAGATTTTATTGTCCTATTTTTTGTTTTTAAATCGAAAGATATCACGCAACGTATCATCCTGTGATCAGTATTAAAATTTAGGTTTTTTATTATATCAATTTTTTTTTATGTATTTAGGTTGATTTGTGATTATGTAGTCTATCTCGTTCATTTGCTGACCGTTTAGTGAGCGCCAAGTCCATTTTTTGGATGGTTTGGGCTTAAATATGCTGTTTATGATGAAATAACCATTTTCGAGTACAAATTCAGCTAATTTCTGACCATGTGGACTTCTATTACCGTATGCGTATTTCTCTATGTAGTTTTTCTCATTATCTTGAGCTTTACCAATTTTTGCATTAAAATCGCCAAGCAGTATAATGTTTTTTGCTTGTGTAGAGTCTAAAGCTAATTGTACTGTTTGATAAAAGAGTTCTATATTTTCATTTGTGTATGCTTCCGTAGGGGCATATACTTGAATAATAGACCAGGCATAATTATCAGTTAGCTGTAGTTCCAGTAATGCAACCCGGTCTGATATGCTTTTTAAACTCATTATATTGTTTTTAGTTGTTTTTTTATTAGGTATCCAACTCCATTCCTTCCATTCGTTCCAGAAGTATGGTATAAGATGAACTCGGGATATTCCTCTATTACTTCGTTTTGTCTTCTAGTCTCACATGAGCCAATTTTATCCCACTTTACGTATTTAATGGTACATTTCAATTCTTCAAATCGGCTATCTGATATTAAAGTTCTTACATTGAGACTTGCTATATGTAAAATTAGTGGTTTTTTCTTTTTGGATGCTGTTATGCTATTGTTTTTGCTATGTAGTTTTTGTTTAGGATTTAGGATCAGTAGTGATCTGACTCCTCCGCGGTGACCAACCGGCTAGAAGGAGGTAGAGAGGTAGAAGATGCATGTATTAGTTTTTTCGAGATTTTTTTCATTAGGTGATGTTTGGGTGTTAAGGTTCTGCTGTGATGAACGTAAAAAGCTTGTTATATTTTGTGATTTCTAATTGTTTGGTTTTGACTTCGATAAGGTTAAATTTTTCATCTATGTTCTTGTTAATTGATTCTTTAATGTTCTGTTCCATAAGTTTCATATTTTGTTTTTGTTTTGAGAGCTCTTCTTTTACAACTTGTAAAGCTTTTACAATATCTTTCATATTGCTGCTGCAGTCTATTGGATATTGGTAAGAGTGTTTAGTAGATGTTTGTCTATTAGTACACAGAACCTGGCTAACGGTAAGTTTTAAATTGTAATTTTGTTTATACTTTTAGGTTATCTTCACAATATGTTATTAGTAAAATTGTATATAATATAGTATTTTGGACGTACTTGGTCGCCGGGTTTCAGTGCTTTGTTTTTATTTGCACACATTTATCACTTATTGTGTAGTTTGTTGTATATCACACTTGAAACAGCAGTTGTTTGTTATTATTTATTTATTTGCGGAAATGAGAAAAAACTCTCGATTCACTGGCTTATCACCTTGTCTTTATTATAGTCTTGATGACACTTAGTTTTTCGAATTTTCTCACTTTTTACTGTTTACTATTTTTTATTTACTTTAAAAATTGTATAAGTTACATAATAATTTTGATAGTAGAAGTAGTTTACGTCCGACTCACATAACCGTTCTTCGAGCCTGGATTGGCTATATATCGTCTAATTGGAGTAGACGCGTAAATATAAATGTCGGGGAGGACCAGCGCGGTTTTATTTAGTTTTACAGCTTATGGAGAACTCTAATCAGTCTCCGTTTTTTATACTATTTCGTTATTGTTAGAGAGACGCGGACGACTAAATTTTACTTTTGAAAGGCTTTCGGTAAATCACGGTAGACTGAAAAGTTCTTACTTCACAAGGCTTACCACTCTCTCAAATCAGCGACCGTGCAATGATATCTTCCGATATGCATATATATATATA
>DVQP01002094.1:0-13335 GCA_018231745.1 Danaus eresimus
ACTGGTCGGAAGTAATGTATAGCAAGAAGTTATTATGTAATCAAGGCATTGATCGCTTCCCGTTGCTGGGGCTTATTACAGTGACTTTCCAATCCTGGGGTGCTATCAGTGGTTCGATCTATATTTATCGGGAAATAATATATAGATACACTTCAAGTATTGACAATCGCTTACCATACACTTGCTACATATTGACAATCAATTTTATTCGACTTTTTTAAAATGTATACTTAATTGTTTGATATATTCAACGATTTCTTACACTCTTACATCGCTCAATCAAATCATTGGGACTTCATCATCATTATGATTATAATAGTGTGTGGTCGTTAGTTATAATGTCAAGATAAGTCCATTATTTTGATGGAAAAGTAAACTTTTAACCTCAGAGCCACGTATGGGTTCTATCGGCAAGATTATTGCGATTTAGATTTTTTAACGACAACAATACTCTGAAACAAAATATATCTTAAATTGTTACATAATATCAAAAATTTAATATAAATTGGTACTATTATTGAAATTAAAATGAATACAACGACACATACCTATTCATATAAAAAAAACAAATTATTTATGTATATTATATTTACCGTTTTATGTTCCATTAATTTAATTTAAATCATTGCTTCAGTTCAAGTAAATTGTCAGTTTTTAAGTCTTAATTTTCCGTTAAAGCTATAAAGTAACGTAGAAAATTTTTATATTTTTCTCGCTCTTACCCCAAATGCAGTAACTACGCTGGTTACAATCCACTGCATGGTTTCGCCGTTGGTGGGGCAGAAATAAAATCAAATGCTGACCTATTTCATCTCTCACACCAACGGGGCTGGTCTTGACTCGTGACGTAGACTTTAGATTATTAATATTTTTTATTGTGCCAGTGTTAAAAACAATTTGTTTTATAGACTGTGAACATGAACATGCGATAGGTAATCGTTGTTTTTGAATTTTACCGCCATTTGTAAGCAGATTAAAATGATTAAGGTATGTAGATTGAAAAATATATACATATATTGATTGTCTATGGCATACACCAAGTATTTTTTTTTTATTATTTAAGAATTTAGTAGGTATGTTAGGTGTAGATAAACTTATTTTGTATAACATTAAATAATGCATCACATGAATTTACTCATTTAAATAGCACTGTATTAAGAATGTTTATTTAATATTTGAGATGAGTTTAGTATCGTAATGAAATATTTTAATAATTTGACAATTATAATAGTCGACGTACGTTTGTATGATGTGAAATTTATGAGGAACAGTTGTAGGTCACTAAGTAAGGCACTTCTTAAGTACATATCAGGAATAATATGCGTTTTCTTTTCCATACGACATGCCTCTAGAGAGCACCATCGTTTGGACCGGTCCGTCTAGATTTCACATTGCATTTGAAGATAACTATTTATCGCCGTTTAATTAAAAGAATTATTGTACATTACTGATAGCAATTAATTTATTTCAAAGAACATTATTACTGTTACACATTACTCATTAGCAAATCGATTAAATATTTATCTTTTTATCACTGCGGGCAGTCGCAGTTTAGTTAGATATTAAAGCTATTTATTTTTAATTGAAATCAAGTCCTCATCAGTTTCTTCAGATTCGATATCGATTCATTTTAAATAAACGAAAAGTACTGCAATATTTTTTTTTATTTCAACAAATAGTATTATACACATAAATGTCTTGAATGCAAAAAATTTTAGATGCCTATGTCAAACGTTTACAACTACTTGATTTATGTTTTGTAAATGCATAGTGGGAAAAGGTTGTTTTTTTATGTATAAAGTACGTAGCTACTCTTAACTTAATCTTCGAGTTTTTACGCGACTGCTTTTAAATGTTTGTGTTTATAAAAATAGTTTTTTTTTTTAAATAAAATAGAAAAAGTTTTAAAATTAAAGGGACAAAGAATTTTTTTTATAAAATATGCACCATGTTTACATTCATACGCGTTTAGTAAAAAACGGTTACTTTAATACTAGAAATAGACACACCAATTTTATCTATTTGTACGAAATACAAGGACATATAAATATCTATATTAAACAAAATATTATATTATCAATACAAGTGTCAGTTCGCGATGCTATAACAAACAAACTGATAACTTTTCTTAACACTAATGCCCAAGAGCGTATAAATGTTTCGCTCTCTTTATCGTAAGTTAACATACGCTTGGACAATGATTTGCATTATAATAATACAACGTTAAACTTAACCTTACGGAGGTTAATTCGTTTTTATACAAACAAACCTAAGCGAAAGTAAATTTTGTCCCACATGTGTTGTACGTCCTGAATTTATACTCCATAAAACAGTAAAAAAACAATTCATCTCGGTAATTTCTCTAGCGGACCAGCAATTAGGCTGCAGAAAACCGTTAACGTTATGCATTATTTGTTGCACGTGATGTATAAAAATATTCAACATAATATAACAAGTTAGAAACGTTTTTAAAACAACTATATAATATGTATTAAGTGAGCAAGCGTTATTTATAATGTTGGTATAATAACATACATATACAATACTTAGAAGATATGTTTCTCATGATCATTCAGCATCGCAAAATTTTTGGCTCATAGTATTTTCAATTTATTGTTATCATTCCTAACAGAACAAGGCTTTTGTATTAGTTAAAACAAATTGTTATTTTTAGGATTAATGGTCGTGACAGATTAGGTTTCATATTTACATGTAATTTCGCTGTAAAACGCATTAACTAATATAAATTTTTCATAAGGAATTTATATGTACAATTTATTTATATAAATATTTATGTACAATTTAAATTAGTACTTTAAAACTAACACGAATTTTAAGTTCATTGACTTTAAAAGGATATATATTTTTGGCACGATTTTATTGAACTATGAATTTTGGTTCTATATGTAATGTGGACAACAATTAATTATATCAGGAAGTATATAGTGAAAGGCGTATCTATACATAAGTCAATTACTTCATTATTCAAGAAAAAATAATTATTAGTATGACATGCAGCTACGAGAGTTGCGTTCTTGGCGTTTGCTTTTTTTAAACGACCATTCTTCAATTACGTGATCATCGGTAATTTATTAACAATGTTAGATAAGAGATTATTCATTCCATAAATATATATCAGTCATTAAACTTCTAAGCAGTCTGAACTTTTTTATTTTTTACGTTAAACATCGTTTACAATATAATTCCAAAAGTTGCATATGAAACCTCTTTTATGTTATAACTTATATTTATTTTGGGTATGTTTTTAGAATTGTGTCGTTGACTCTTTATCTTTTTAATGCAAAAATAAAATCAACCGTCTTAACAAACGAGTAACTCGTAAAAGTTTCACTGAAATAAGTCTTCAGAGAAACGATTGCATGATTGAAACAATTATGTCAGTTAAATAAGTGTATGAAAGTGAAATGAAGTGACAATAACCTTGAATGATCCTGAGAAGAAAATGTGATCATCAGAATACTATTCTGATTATTTGAGACAGCTGGTTAATAAGCGTGCAACATTATTTATTTTTTGTTTGCTATAGATATCACAACCGTAATTATTATTACCTACATGATCTGTATTACCTAATCCTTAGTTATTTAATTTGGTCCTATTTAATTAATTGCATCTTATATTGTAGGTTTAATGTACAAAACTCTTACCTCAGAAGTTGATGATTCGGTTACCATATAAAACGTTTGTTCCGGCAACGTCTTCTCTCTTTAAAAAGAAACAACATACCAGTTGTGGAAAAGTTAATATCTTAGAATGCAACTTATTTTTATATCCGCTTGAACGGAGTCTATATTCAGTTACAATTTCTATATGTTGATTCTAAGTATAAAAAGTAGAATGATTGACAGTCTCCAAGAAAACGTTGCACACTAAAAACCATCGGATAAATATGAATTACAAGATAAATTAACGTAACAGTAATCCAAGTTTCTTTAGAATAAAACATTATATGTCCGCTTTCAGCTTTCAGCTTTATATGTAATTTATTTACAGATAATCATATTACTCATAACATTATGGACGATGTCCCATTCTGCGTATGTAAGTCGTTTAGCAGCTTTGAACAGACTACGAGCGCCTGTGGCCTTCAGACCAGGTGTCATGCTGCAGAGACCATACCCTCAGCGAGTTATTCAAAGTGCCACAAGACGAGCACCGTATATCGTCTATCGGAATACTCCAAACAACCATAGGTACAAGAAAGCAAAATAACTTCTGACATTATTTGTTAATGTATTCATTTTTTATTTTATTTTCTCGTATAAATAATTCAAGGAACTCATATCGTTTGGTATGGACAAAAAATCAAAAGAATCTAATTTCACAAATGAAAATTTAATTTCAAAGTTAAAGAGGTAGTGCAATTGTCAGATTCGCCATGAAGCACGTGTCCCCTACTCCGGTGCGGAATGTTTTTGGCCCGTGGAAAACGACTCGTATACCATTCACCCTGACAAGCTCTACTCCTGGAGTGTTCATCAGATCTGCCTCGCCTTCTCCAGTGATACATGCTGATGGTACAGGTTGACTTGCTGAGCTGCACTGCACTATTTTAGCACCCTTTGACTAACATTTTAAACTATCATTAAGAGAGATAGATATATGTTTTATTATAATTTTAATAATAATTACAACACTTTATTCCTTTATAGTTGTATATAAAACTTAAAAAAAGCTCCTAAATCAGTTTATATGGTAATAATTTATTTTTATTTTGCTGCGTATATATATATAATTAGATTTCAAATTGTAATTAAAGTTTATTAATATAATTATTTAGTCTATTTCACACTTGAAAACACAATTTCTGAGCACAGAATTGGAATATTGTCATTTGTTCGCGGCAATACCTATGAGTATCATTCAAAAAAATATTTATCTCAACAATTCTAAGACTGAAGGGCGTCTTTTGGTATGCGTGCCCACATATAATTGACATAAAATAAGAAGTTTCTTAAGAATCTTCTTTATAGTAAATGAATGATAATCATTCAAACGCCGTGGACAAAGACAACCGATTCAGGCTTGTTTGACCATATTAGGTGCCATCCACACGATTCCAGCCCCGAACCTCAGTCTGTCGGAAAAACCAATTGTGGTCATCGATTCCTCAGAGAATAGTCGTAAACAGGAACAGGTAAATAACAATATCAATGCATTGCTATATGTTTTAGTATTTATTTATTAAGTATTTATAATTTAAAGCAACAACGAACATATGAAGTAACAGAAAAATATTCTGAACAACCATATCAATCGAGTCCAAAAATTGATACGCCAATAGGATTCTCAAAAGCATCGGTAAGCGTCGGATTAATATGATGAGCATTTCCTATAACACGATAAGAAACACTTCATATTTGTTTTATTTTAAACAGGCCGTATCAGCTGAAGATTTCCAAAAAATCGTACGACAAAATACAGCTTTACAAATGCCTCCAGAGTACACATTACCGGTTCAGTTTTCGCAACCGGCTATACAACTACAACAATCATCAATAGTCCCTCAGCAATTTGCATTTCAGGTTTGTATAATTTGATTAAAACATTTGTTAAATTATATTATACAAAGAAGAATGGACGAAGGTTTTCACAACGCTATAGACAACTTAATAAATAAATTATTTTTATTTTCTATTCTAGGGATTTCATACTGTATCAAATCAACAAGAACTCCTTAATAGGGGACCAAATCATATAATTATACCCCAAAACGCCTTCTTCCCTCCGGACGCATTATTTATGCAGAATTTCCAAACGCAATTTGTACATCAATTTCCTGAAGCTGAATTCGTTCCTTACACACCAGAAACGCAAACACAACATCAGCCACAACCCACAGAATCACAAACTGAACACTTTTTGTTGCAAAACGAAGAAATAACGAAGCAAACTCCATCGGCTTTCGTGTCAAATGACGCACAAAAAACTATTGTTCAAAGAGAAACTCAGGAAAGTTCGTTTTCTATAATACCAAAAGGATTTTCCACTAAGAATTTTTCAGAAAACTTAATAGAAACAGAAGTAACATCACCGACTACCGCAAATATAACATCATATGTAACTCCAACTGAACCGCAAACACAAACTACTCCTACTAACAATAATTTAGTTGAGACAATCACCGAACCTATCAAAACGACGCCTATATTCTATGCTCAAATAGGACAAAGTGTTGGGAATGTGATTGCAAATGGATTTTACTCAGCAATTAATGATGTAAGAGCTGCCGCTGAAGCTACTATGGTTAATAAGAATGGTACGGTTAACAGAAATGAAACAGTATCGCCGCAAACAACAACAACTACCACAACAACAACTTCTACATTTTCTACCGCAGAAACAACAACACAAAGTGAAATTAAGCCTTTGGCGCAGGAAGACAGGAAAACAGAGAGCAAAACCAAAGATTTGGCCAAATTAACTCTAGGGTCACCATTTGAAAAACCAGCTTCATCTCTAAATGTAGCTTATACTTTACTTAGAGCTAATGATAAACAGCCAAGAGTCAATCAAGATGGTGAAGTTTTTGCCGGACAACTTGTAGAAGCGAAAATAAGCGAAGATCAAGATTTCAATAAGGAAAAGGCTAGTTTATTGAATAGACCGCCAGTGAAACTGTTCGCCGTCTCCGAGAAAAGGGTATCAGACTCAACACCCAAACAAACTGTGGTGAAAGCTAAAATTCCACCAAAAAGTAAACTAATATTTGACGATAAAACCGGGGAACCGGTGCTGCGAGTGTACGCCAGTTACATTGATAGTCCATTGCAGGTATGACCTAATAAAACTGACTCCCGACTGTCACATTGTATTTGTTAAGATTATATACCGATATATTTTTAATAATTTCAGAAAGAAATAATTACAACTAAACTAGCAAACATGAAACGGCATAAGGATAAAGATCCAACCAAGAAGCAAGATTCAAATATTGACTGGAAAGAAGACGATATTAAAAATCTAGAGAAGTCCTTTCCTGACTTCGAACAAGAAACGCAATTTGGTCTTAAACTTAGGTCTAGAAGCGACCATTACGTACCCATATTTGATGACTATGAAGAATAAGACATATATAAGCTTAGAATAATTTCAACTTCAAGTTTAATTTGTTTTAAAATTAATGAAAATTGTCATTATAAAATAATATTATAAGTAAGTGGGTGTTAGCTAACGTGTTTTAAATCATTTTATAGCATTTAACCAAATAATGACATTAGGCTTTAGCGACCATTTTAATTTCGTCTCTATAACTAACATAACTTTATTTAATATATTTATTTAGACTATTTATTTTCTTATTTATAAAAGTAACTTTAAATAGGTTTAAAGATTTGTAAATATTGACACATATCAAGATTAATCTAACTTTTAGAAATTATAATCAATTGAATATTATAATTTTAATAAATAAAATATCAGTTATAAATAATTATTTATTTTTAAATCAATATATGTATAACAAACCTTATAAAGCCCTATGAAACGAGTACTTTAATTGTAAGAGTAAAAAATACAGATGAGATATTCTCGCCCACTAATGTTCCAACCTTGGGGCTTTGTATTGACTATTTATCTCTCGACACAGATAATATAATATTGATCTAAGAATAAAAATTATTGACTTTTATACTCGCTTAGTAATCTATTATGTTACTTTAATATAAATCGTATTTCTTTTTATAACGAATCTAATTTATCTACACAAACATTTTATAGGTACATGTAAGTAAAGACCAACAAGGAGTAATTGCTAACCAAATTTTAAGATTTATTATAAAATGAATGTGAAAGTAAAATTCTTCACAGGTAAAATTTCAATTAAATTTTAATGAAGATTTTAATAAATTTTGTTAAAAAAAATTAGAACAAGCGAGTTACTTAGATATTTTCCCGCCAAATAAAAGTTGACATAAGATTGACAGTAAATAAAAAGATATAGTTACAACTTGCTTTTGTATTATGAATTCGAATAACCCTTCAACTTTCACTGTTTAGTCTCTCTGTTAATCAGAAACAATTTTCTTTTGTAAAACAAGAAACGTATATTTAGTTAATAGCAAACGTTAATATCTTGGTCAGAAAGCCATACATAAATCGTGTAAAGGAGAATAAAGAAACGAAAAAACCATATAGATAATCAAAATTTTTCAATATAACACTCCATAAAGACAAATTTATTAAGAACCTCTACAAAATTTGCTTTGAATCCACTGAGAAGGCATCATTACATTTCAAATTGACCAATGGTTATTGCTTCTGTTAGATTATTATCTGTGGACGGTATATATATAATATTTATGAATGTATACAGGTTGATACAATAATTTATATACTTTATATGTTGCATAGAAATTTCCCAGTGGACATTTCATACTACTATTGTAGTTTTTTTAATTGGTCCATGAACCACGGGTAGCCGACGCCTCGTTTTGTTAGTATGTCACACCCAGTCTCAGTTACCAAGAGAGTTTGTTCAAACTGTAACAAAAAACTTATGAATTAAAAACAAAAATATATACTTAATAAGCATTTACTTGGTACTGACAAATAATATGATGTGAATTATAATATAGGTGAATAATTTTATTATATAAGGTTCCGTCATCCCGTCTTACTACTTTGCACAATGCCATATTATGAATTTAATGTTTCATTGGATACTAGAATACTCTCAAAAAGTTACACATCTGTGAATGAAGTGACATTCAAATTGTATAATAACAAAGTTCCAATATACAGATAAGTAATTCTATAATTACTTCCTGTTATTTGTCATCAAAAAAAAAAATACATGTATAATTACTATTTACTATAGCAAAATTTTTAGATATTTAATGTACAAACCTGAGCCGATCTTGATCCGTCAGCCGTAACTGCTGTCCAATTGTCCGGCCATTGTTCATCCCTCCATGAACCCTCGTTAATCATAGGCTCAATAGTGAAACAGTGCCCTGGTTTCATTACTCCTACAGCTTTATTCTCTGTAATTCAAATGTTAGTTAGTTGTAATGCTACTAAAAAACCTACTTACTTGTTTATTTTGATTAAATTTTATGATAGACAATTAACTGCTATCTTTGGCATGTATTAGTTATAATTGGTATTGTTAAATAACATCAAGTATATTATAATTAAGGTACATAATTTTAGTTTTATTGGTTACAAAAATCTATATAAAGAATATACTCACTTGCATAATGAGGCACATTCGGAGCTGTATGGAACAATCTATGTATACCGTGCCCACAATATGACCTTACTACACTAAAGCCATTCGCTTGAGCATGTTTCTGAATGACATTACCAATTTCTCTGTATTTCTCTCCAGGCTTCACAATTTCTATAGCCTTTTGCAAACATTCATAAGTTACTTGTACTAGTTTTCGAGATGTTTCTGGAACATTACCAACGAAAAAGGTTTCATTTAAGTCACCATGGAAGCCCCTGTGATAGACTGTCACATCTACATTGCATAAATCGCCATCCTGGAAAAAATAAACTTTAATTAGACATGGCATAATATATTTACAAATTTTTATACAAATATAGCACAATATTCAGGTTATTTCCATTTGAAATATTAGTTGCTCGATAAGATAAAAATAAGTTCACCACACAAGTTTAAAGCAGCGGTATTCAAAACTTATTTTGTACACAGCTCACTTTGTGAGTCATTTATTTACAAGTAGCCCCATATTTTCACTTACTGCAAAACCACTTGAAGATTTAAGTGTGTAGGATAAGTATCCTAACTAAATAAAATTACTAATCACCCCTCCAGTCTCTACATTGCCCTCATTTTTTTTCTGTGTCTTTTACCACCCAATTTGAGGCCAACAAAACAAGGGGGTGTTGTCTCTAAGTTTGGGAAATTCTGCTTTAAGGGCATATGAAATACTATTAACAATTACATCACAAAAAATCATACCTCCAACGGACGTAAGTCAGGAATTCCATGGCAAATGACTTCATTTACTGAAGTACAACAGCTGTTTGGGAAGTTGTGATAATTTAGAGGGCTTGGATAGCATTCCCTTTCAATACATGCTTCATGTACAACTCTATCAATTTCATCAGTTGTGACACCAACATCGCAAACTCTAAAACATACTCTCTTTTAAAATCAAATTATCATAATCACAATTCATGTATAGATCATATAAATTATCACTACTCTATAGGTATTGATGAAATCATAATAAATCACGCAATTTAGTCTCTTACAACATATAGATGATACTCGCCTTGCAGCTTCGTCTAAAACTTCTCTTCCAAGGCGACAGGCAACTCTCATTCCTTCTATCTCTTCATCATCTAGCACTTTGATTTGTCCGGAACCTTTTGCGGCATTTTCTGAGGCCGGGAACCCGGTTGGATGGTCGGCATAGTCAGGCCGCCCTATTTGACTGGGAACAGTGCGCTTAGGACCCGGAGGAAACGGTCTCAACTTCCCCGTGAAGTTGTAAGATGGCCAAGGATTAAACTCAATACCAGATACATCTGTCTTTTCACCTTCTGTAACAAAAACACAATAAAACCTCTATTTAATAAACTTTCGGACCTAACCTATAAACACTCACTCGCCAAGGAATGGATTAATTTGTGTGACTTCCACGACTTCTTGAAACATTCCTGATTGCAGAAAAACGATCCCTGCACCCCAAGTTTTATACATGTTGGACACTGTAGTTGTGCAATTGACTTACAGCCGGGGGTTTCGCACATTCCAATTGCGGCCATTTTAAATAATTGCAGTTTTTTTTGTGTATTGAGTATTCGGTTATTACTATTTGACAGGTGTCAATTTTCATACTTTGATTTAATATGGCGTAGTTTAGAAATACATTTGATTTTCTACTTGACTATTTAATTATGTAATAAATAAAAAAAATCGTTTTACGTAAATGAAATTTTGAAAAATTTGTTATGATTTGAATATTGACATCGTGTTCTTTTTGACGTTATTGTGTCTATATGAGAATGAATATAATATGTAGTCTGTACCCGCCCTAAAAATGAATTTGCAATATTGCCAAAATTTAAACTAACCAAAACAAACGAATATAAACATTATTTACTATAATAGTTAGCCCGCAGACCTACCTATGTCTTCATATTCTAAAACACCTTCAACAGGTAACTCCAATTCAATCATTTTTTGTCCTTTAGTTAACTGCAAATTGAATCTAAATAGTATATAAAAAACAAGAAGTAATACCATTTTGTTAGATGAAATGGGATCAACCATAAAAATGAAATTAACAATTATCCATAACCCTTTTATCTTTTTTCTCTTGTTAAAGTATGTCTGATACCTGTTGTATCTAATTATAGAATAATAAATCATTATTTCTACTTACGTAGCAAAGTTTGTCGAAACTGATACAGCCAACCGTCTGGTAAATCTAAAGATCTTATGAAAACGTTTCTTGATTGTGTATATAAATAGTTAAAACTTGTTAAAACATCATTACAGTTCATGGCAAAAGTACAGTTCCGCGTAGAAACTTCTTAAATAGCTGCAAATACACAAAAATACAAAAATTTACAATGTGTTTTTGTCAATTCTGAAGTTGAAAGAACTTCGTATTCTATTTTTGTTACGCACACGTTCCAGCCAGGTTTATCCAGCAAATAAAATTTGCTCATAAAATTCATATGAATCATCACTCAGCACATCACTATAACGCAGAATATTAATATATTTTGTTGTCTTAGCGATTTAATAGTGTATTTTTGCTTAAAAAATTCTATACTGATAGTTTAATACGATATGAAATTGGTAACTCACAATTTTGGAAGCATGTCGTATAAGTGTTCCGTGAATGGGAATTAAATTTAGTACATTTATATAAATCGGTTTTTATGCATGTTGTGGATAGACATGCTACGCCTGCAAACGGGATCACTTTAATCTTTTCTTTGTTTTTCATTTACAACATACGTAAAGTTAGCCGTTAACCAGTCCCCGGGGCGTAAGATCCTGAACACTTTATTATTGGATTTTTAACGAGTGTACAAGAAGTCCCCTCGTATAAAATAGGTTAGCGTAACAAATGAAATGAGATTTACTATGTATACGCCTTAAAAAACTTACGATTCCTTTGCTAACGAAACCTCTGGTAAAATATTTACGGGATCTTATATTGCTGAAATGATAAATGTATACCTAAGTATATAAGTATGTATAGATTTGTCTGTTTGATAGATTTGTCTACTCTATTTAAAATTTATGTATTTTTGGCAAAATACAATGACGACTGTCTTACTTGTCATCAATTCGAGGGCTGTTTATTGTAATTTCAAACTAATTTAATCCGACTCATGAAGAACTTTATGTAACAATAATGACAATTTTTTGTGACAAGAAGCAATTCATTGAAAGTTTTGATGTAAATTATTCCGTATTAAACTTACCTTATCAATCTAAAATTTTATATTGGCATATTGAAGTGATAATGGAAAATCTATAGCGGGCAAATTTGTAGCCGTACATTATCATTTTAACATGCGTGGGAAGGTACGAAAATATATAAGGGAGAGCACGTTAAAATATATCCATAATATTTAAAGCTGGCTGTAATGTGACATGCGATAGATGGAAAAAAATTGAGGTCATGTTATAAAAGTCAATATTTTGACTATATATATATATATATATAGTCAAAATATTACAATTGTTCATCCAAATAAAAAGCCTACATACAATACAATCCAATAACAATTCAAGTATTTAATAATTATTGAGATATTAGTCCTCCTCACTGTATGTATTATGTTAAAATATTTACATACTTTCGGAGTTAATTTTCATTTACCTGTATACCCATGATAATATGACCCAATTTCATAAATATTTTAAATGTATTTAAAAGAGGTCAAAGCCTTAATCCAGAACTATATACATCAATTAGAAGGTAATATTAGTACAAATGATATATAAGAACGGCATTAAAACGTTATAATCGACATTTTTAATTTAAATCCCTAAATACTAATGCACTGCCCATTTAATTGGCTTAAAAAAATTTTAAAGACATGAAAAAAAAAAATCTCCAACCTATAATCTATTTCTGTATTAACATAATACAATATTCAATGGCCATAATTGAAGTTTCATTTGGGAAACACAATCAAAATCTGTAATTGCGAGACTAAAGTTAGATGCATACATCGTATTACTTAAATATCATTTCTGTAATTAAATTGTGATAGGAAATTCAATTATAAGTATCATAATTATTCAAATTTTGAACTAAACATAAAAGAAAACAATTTTAATGTATTTTCTATACAATGTTTAACAGTCAG
>DVQP01002095.1:0-13333 GCA_018231745.1 Danaus eresimus
TGCGGTCCATTACCCACAGGAGTTTCTTAATTCTTTGAACCCAAGTGGCCTTCCCCCATATTCCCTCAAGTTTCAAGTAGGTGCTCAATTATTTTACTTAGAAACCTTAAACCACCACTTTTATGTAACGGGACCCGTCTTCGAATCAAATTTCTTCGCAATAACGTGATTGTTGCAATAAATGATTTACCTTTTAATTTTAAAAGAATTTAATTTCCCGTTAAACTATCGTTCGCCGTTACAATTAATAAATCACAGGGCCAACATTTAAACACGTAGGAATTGATTTACGTCAAGACTGCTTTACATACGGCCAACTGTATGTCGCGTGGTCAAGATCAGGTTGCGGAGGAAACCAATATGTTCTTCTGCCACAAGAAAATATAACGAAAAATATAATTTACGCAGAAGTACTCTAAAATAATTATGTTCTTTTCAAAACTAAATTGTCTAAAATAATAATAGAAAATGAAACGGACAAAATCGTGGGTAACAGCTATAATTTATAAAGCTGAGGAAGTTGTTTACAAAAATAAATTATGCCCAAAATAAGTATTCCACGCGGACGAAGTCGCGGGCACAGCTAGTGTTAATATAAACGTCCAAACTTGGGCTGTCACTGGAAGCGGTCCAGCAGACATGAGCAAATCCTGTAAATTATTTTTCTTTTTTTTTTCTTAAACATGTTTACTTTTAACAAACCCACATTATTTCAAATGTAATACTTTATAATTAGCAATAAGAAGTTTATTATATTGGTTTCACTTTCCTTTTTGTTTTCTTTTTACTCACTATCGCCTGTATTCACGAGCCATAAGAAATCTTATGTACATTTTACTTCACCCTCTATTTTTAATGTAAATTTTATGTAAAAGTTGTCTCCTTATACTTTTTTTCTATTTTTATACAATTTTTTGTCAGCTCAGACTCTTAGATTTTATGTTAGCATAAGTTTCATTGAACTATCAACCTCATCATCATCCGTTGCCCTTGGGAGCTGGAGGATCGCTGTATCAATTCGCAAAAGTCCTCCAGCCCCTCGGGCTCCTCATCAGCTCATCGCTAAGTTTTGGTCGTGTCTCCTAATTTTAATCAACATTATGTTAATGTGTCCTTATTATTACCGTGTTTGTTTTATTTACCCAATGTGTACAAAAATTTATTAAGCCGTAGTCATTATATTTAGTTTAAAAAAATACCCACCTAATGTGATAATGAATGTTTTTTTTTTTTGCAAGCAACGCCACGCATCCTGGTATATTATGATTCAATTAAAAATAATAATAAAAAATAATTACAATTTCTGGACTTAATAACAGACGGGCAATCAGAAATATGTTACATTGTAGACAAAACATAACGTCCTGGAGTATGTGTTGATATCGGTTTGAGATAAAGTATAATTTTTGGATATCTTGATTTAATTCAGCGACAAATATAATCTATTGAATCTCAAAAATATATGAATATACATATATACGTATTTGCTACTGCATGTTTTATTACTGTTTATAATTAAATATATGTAACCATCCTATATTTTAGAAAGTAAAAAGACCATTCAATATATATGTTTACATCAGGGGCGTGCACAGAGACATGGGGTAGAGTAACCAAAATATATTTGAAAAAATATTTTTTTATAATTTCCTCCTCTAAAACATTATTAATGATGAGATCTTTCGCAAATATTCATATAATTAAAACTAATATATTCGAATTATTACGCGTAATTTATTGTTTTTAACGAACAGGCGAGATGTCTGCCGTGATCACGGTTGCTGCAAAGTAACCGAAACGTCGCTAGTATGTAGTTTTTTAACATAATAAATTACGCGTAATAATCCAAAAATATTAGTTTCATTTAAACATTGATAATATTGGCGCATATCGTTACAACAGAACGAACATATATATATTTTATGAATCTCTCAACTACCTCTGAGCCACGAAAGTACCTAAAAACGATTACGATTTGTCCATCACCGCTTTATAAAAGTTATTTTAATCGGAATATCCTAACATTATTTGAAAACATGAAACAAGGAAAACAAAATAACTTTGTGTGTACACAACCTGCTAGCTAATTAAAACTATCATAATACTTTTTGTTAAAACGAACAACATTACGTTTCTTATAGTTCACTCTCAACCGGTTACACACATTTCCTTTGTAATTGTAATCTTAATTTTATTAACAAACGACGATATCGAAAATCTACTCATTCTTAATAATTCGTTTCGATAGACACACATCACAAACACAGAGCTCACAGCTATAATTTTCTATAATGTTAATAAATTAATATATCGACCAATCAAAGAATCAAAGTCATTCTAATTGTCTGTAAATATTTGTAATTGGTAATGTATGATTAAAAGTAAGAGTTAAACGATATAGGTTTAGGTGTTGTAACTCATGCCCTCACATCACCCTCATACACGCATGTAAGAAAGGCGGAAAACAAAAGAATGTTACTACATTGTACCTTTATTTAAATACGTATAAGGATGGAAATAAACGAGTTAAAGACAATTGCGAGACCAAGATTTCATTAAACACTTGACAACCGCAACGATCGAAACAGGAAAATACTTAACATAAATCCCGAGCGTTTTCTCAGTATCAGTGACGTGATCTCATCAATCTCTCATCATGTTCGTGTATCGAGTGAGTCAGTAGCCGGTCAGTAGCGAGCACAGCACCGCGCGCTCTGGTCGTAACCCGGTCGTCGAGATGAAGTCTTTCGGAGCTGTTCTGGTCTTCCTCTCCGGCGTGTTCCCCGGACTGCACTGTGAATACCAGCCGGGGACAGGTTCGTGCTGGTTTTATTGTTGTTTCTACTGTGATGTATTCCTCAAGTACAAACCATTCGGTACCGAGCCATGAGCTCACCTTAGTAGCTGAGTTGGTTGCTTCATTATTGTTATTATCATTATCATAATCGTGGTTTTATTGTCATCGTTTATAAAATTCATAGTCGGTTATTCTATCAGAAATTGAATATTATATAAAATTAAAAAGGACTTCAAAATTACCATAACAGATGTAAAACACCCGGTTGTAAAATGTGAAGCCGGTGAATTCTTCGGACGTTACGAAGTGTCAAGGAAAGGCCGCCGGTTCGAGTCGTATCGCGGCATCAGGTACGCGGAGCCGCCCGTGGGAGAGTTACGTTTCCAGGTTAAACCTTAAAATACATTTACATATGACACTTTAATTAATACTTATGTATTCCGAATTAAAAGATAATTGTGTTTATATTAACGGATGTTAACAATTAGTCAATCGCTTTAATCTTTGAAGCCTCCAGTTGCTATCGGGCAGTACGTGGATCCAGTGAATGCCAGTGTGGACGGACCGGCCTGTCCTCACAGGACTCGCCCCGGATCATACGTCAGTGAAGATTGTCTTAGGATTAACGTGTACAGTCCTCTTAGAGAGAACAGGTGCGTACCCGGACATGAGCGGCGTCCGTGTAATATTATAAACATTAATTCTGTATGCATATACCTAAATTCCAAATCTTTCGTAGAAGCAGTCCCCTGCCTGTGGTCGTGTACATTCACGCCGGAGGTCTGTACTCCATGACGGCCCGCAGTGACCTGGCGGGACCTCACGTGCTGCTGGACAGAGACCTGGTGCTCGTCACCTTTAACTACCGACTTGGATCATTAGGTAACAAAAAAAAAACGCATCAACCCCAATTATGTTTCACACGTCAATTATTTCATGTATGGCGACTTCTTTAACGCGGCTTATTGTACAGTGAACGGGCAGAACAAAAAGAAGAGAACTGACTGACTACCTTACTAGCTAACTTTTCTTTATTTATATATATTTATATTTACATCTGTGTATGTGTCTCAACTTTTATTTCCTATGAAGATGAGAACATGCTCACGATGTAAATATTATTGAAATGTAACTTTTGATTTGTCACAGCAAAATAAAGTTCGACTTTTTTCGTTGTTCCGCTCTATTCTTTGCCGCCGTCTTTACACTTTCGTCTTCTTTCTCTGTACTTTGCCCTCGTCGTAATGAGTTCGTCAAACATGCGTCAACAAATGCGTCTGTTGATCCTGTTTCCCGAGACATGAGCCTCAGTTCTCTCATGCATTCTGCGGTACAATCAGTTAAATAATCACTGAGATAATAAGCAAACATATGAAACGCTTCCTTTAGTATCTTTATAATATTTATAAATAAAGTAAAGGTCAATATGTGAAGAAACAGACGACTTGTTGTTTTGCGGAGTCTCTTTGTCTTTAACATATAACTTATTATTTAATTCATTTTGTTATTGACCAACGTTACTTCGAAACCTTTGACCTGTAGGTTTTCCCTTTCATCTAGATATTTTTTGAGATCGCTGAACAGATTTTCATAAAATTGTCCTAATAATAAATATGACGTAAACCCAACTTATTTGAAAACAATAAAAACACTACAAATTTTCAATTCAATCTAGAAAACTGAGCTATTATTAAAACAAATCATTGTATTATATGCGTCTTCTATTGTACGGTGTCCACACTATACAATATTCAGACATACATATATAGGACCTGCTTATTAAAACCGCACAAAAATAATTTATTATCACAAACAAAAGAATCACTTTCAGACCCAATCGTTTTTGAAATAAGTTTGATATTCCTACAGACCATATTAATATATGAATATTAATGACACGCAGATAACAATGAATGAACGAAGAGAGTTACAAACTGGTACAGGACACTACATGTTCTGTAATATACGTACATCGCTTTAGCTTCAACAACGTCGACAATATACATAGATAGCATAAGTATCATCATCAATACTTATTATAAAACAAAGTCCCACGCCGCGTCTGTCTGCCTGTTCGCTATAAATAGAAAAACTACTGCACCGATTACCAAACACTTATCACGACTCGATAGCGTGATTCTCGAGGATGTTTTAGTATATAATTAATTAGGTTTTTGTATTTACTTATGTGTACATTGACGATATTCGTTGAAGATAATTGTGGACGGGCAAACTCTGTTTTCGAGATTTGTGTTCATTTTATTCCAAGCCACAACAACAAAATCAAAATTGTTTCTCTTGGTGTATAGAGCGTTACATTTAATATATGAGCACATGCTGTGTTTAATTTAAAAACAGAAATTAAAAACAGTGTTCACGTAGATGTCAATTTTATTTATCAAATTTGTACACAAACAACCAACATATTTTTTATCACTAACCCCAAATATCCCAGCCGCTAGCAGACGGTTTCGCTGCCTTCTCTTTAGATAATAACAACAAAAAATTAATATTATTCAGAGTATATTTTTTACATACCTATAATAGGTAATATGGGTAACAACTCGTCAAACCTCGTCAATTCATTTGGAGTCGCGTGTATATCTTATGCGTAATATGTATTTGGCCAGGTTTCTTGAGCACCGGCGATGCTCTGGCACCAGGCAACAACGGCTTCAAGGATCAGGTGGTAGCACTCCGCTGGGTTCAGAGAAATATAGCCGCCTTCGGTGGAGACCCGGCCAGCGTCACAATCGCTGGATGTAGTGCGGGCTCTCTCAGTGTACTCCTTCATATGGTGTCGCCCATGTCTAAAGGTATTTTGGGATATGTATATATTTTTTATTTACTGTCTCCTCTATTATAGAAAACAAAGAACGTATAAATAAATATTTTTCTAGGCCTATTTCACCGTGCAATATCAATGAGCGGATCTCCAATTAGCAAAGCTCCTCTGACAACCGATTTATATCAGCTTGCCGTTAAGCAAGCTCAGCTTCTGGACTGTCCGACAAACAACTCCAAAATTATTATTGACTGTTTGAAAACTAAATCCTGGAGGGACCTTGGAACCTCAATTCTTGGTTTCTATGTGAGTATATTATATTGGCGATGACGATATCAAATCTCATTTCGATTTTAGTTTCCCTTTTACTATTGAAATCCTTTATAATAATAACAAACAATACATATAATTCACTTTTAGGAATTTGCTTTTGATCCAGTTCGTATTTGGAATCCGGTAGTCGAAAAAGACTTCGGTCAAGAACGCTTCTTGGACATGCAACCAGTTGATTCTATCCGCCAGAAGAAATTCCACGCTGTCCCGTACATCGTGAGCCAGACACAGGGGGAGTTCTTCTGGATGGCATTGAGTTTGTATCCATGATTTGAAACTTTTGCATCCTACGACATGCAGATGATTCTTCATAGTATTTGTTACAGCCGTTCTTAAAAATAAAACATTAACAAACCGAATGAATTCCGAATGGGAAACCATCGCTCCTATATCTTTTTTACTTCCAAGAGAAAACAAAACCTACGCAAAATACGCAGCAAGAATACTTCGCACCCAATATTTAAAAGATAAAGATTTATCCAACGAAGAAGAGAGTATAAAGAACTTAGGTTTGTTATATGCCGACGCGATCGTCAGTTTCCCAGTGCACAGGTAATAGTGTGTCAAAAATCACGGTTAACTTTGAGCGTTTCCTGTTTAAGTAAAAATCAAATGTTGCAGAATGTTTAACCTCATGGTGCGTCACTCGCCGAAGCCTGTCTGGTACTACGAGTTCAGTTTCGTCGGCAATCACAGTCACTACGAAGATCCGATCACTAAAAAGCCCATCGGTGAGACAATCTCTTTATTCTGCACGATATGTGGTGAGACGAGTTTTTTAATAAAATAAAAGGCAATAATTCTCGACGTAATGTTAGCGGCCGCACACCACGACGACCTCATATACCTGTTCTCTCTGAGCTACCGTTTCCCCGCTCTTGGGTCGGACGGTGAAGACGCCGCTATGGCCGACCGCCTCACCGCCATCTGGTACAACTTCGCCAAATACGGGTAAATATTATTTTAATGAACAAAGTGTTATGAACAAAAAGTGAAGTTAGTCGATTATTCAAAAATATTTAATATGACTTTAGCTTTATATGTGTCTAGAAAAACTGAACAATTCATCTTAGTATTTGAAATCTATTTATTATTTATATATTTCTATAATTTTGAATTTATTCGTTGAGATTAATTGAATAAAACTCCCGAAAGTCTTAGATGTCATTCATCATATTCAAAAAAGATTTTTGTAACCTTTTGCTAAGGTTATAATTATACGAAAAAACAAAAAACCGGTAGAACAAAATGGTTTAGACCAGTTCGTCGGTCGCTTTAGATTAGGTCAGTGATACAAAGTCATCCTTTGTCGTTGTTTTAACGAGTATTGGTTAAAGTCGATTCTTCAATTTTGATCAAAATGCTTAGTGTCAAGTCATCCAACACAACTATAATGTTAATAAAATGTTCAAGTGAATAATAGTCTGTGTGACCTCACCAGTGACCCCAACCCCCAAGGAGACATCCGCGTGTTGTCAGGCCTGCACTGGCCCCAAGCCACCCCCGGACGTCGGACCTTCTTACGGATCGACAACCAACTGTCCCTCCACGAAAACTTAAAAGAAGGTCGAATGAATATTTGGGAGGAATTGTACCCCTTAGAATACTGACACCTTCATGACATGTATTACAATAAATATTAACGACTTGAGACCGTTGAGTTTGGAATTATGAAAAAAATGACAGTCTTACTCGGAATACAGACGCTAGCTGTTGGAAAAGGTATTTACGAACCAATTTCGATACTACTTTACTTTCCAAGTCTTTCTACTTTTTACAGCTTGCAAACAAAAAAACTGTCCATTGCAGCTTTCAAAGCACTCATACTGAGGTAGAGCATGTATAAGAGATCTCTAATTTTTTAAATGTTTAATAAAGGTCTCTTACGAAAGAGAATAAAGGTCTCTTACGAAAGGGTAGTCGTAGGAAAGACATTTTTATCATTAAAACAATGTTTTCCCAAATTCTGAATAAAACTTTAATGTAACATACATATGTGATACAAATTATTAAAATATTTAAAAATATTTTGTGTTTCATTCGAAAAAAAAAACAAAATTATTTCTTAACTATTTTCGTCGTTGGCAAACGCTTGTACGTCAGCGTCCAGACCACCACCACGCAACCATATTTCTATATTCGCGAATTATAAAACGCGTTATGCTAATAGAGCTTACTGTTCCTTGAGAAACAAACATCCCCAAAGATCATGCCGTTAAGGTTAGCACGTATTACGAGTTCACAAAAGAAATCACTGAAAATAGGTTCGTCGTCAATTTGTATGCGATAAAGGTGGGAGCGAGGGTTATAACAGCTAAATCTCTCTCCAACCTACTGAACGACTTGAGCCTATCTAAAACTAAGACCAATTCATTCTTGAAACTCGCTTCCAAGGCAGCCCCAGTAGTTTCGTTTCAAATTTGGTTAAGTAAGGAGAAGAGCTTGGACAGTGGAGGAGAGTATTTAACGTGCGTTAGATAAACCTTTAAACTTACACCTGGGTTGTATTTGCCAGGCACTGTTTCCTACCTGCAAAGCGATGGACCCTGCACCAGCAAGGTGAATCCATGGAATTCTGAGAAGTTTCCTCTCATGACTCGTAGCGAACCAGAGTTGATATTTATATAAAGAATTCCCAATATCTCCCGAAGATAATTCGTAGACAAAAAGCTCCCATTTAACAGCTCTAAAGAGTGAACAAGTAAATTTTTGATCAACGAATAAAATAACTTAGCGAATAATAGAGTTTAGAGTCTATGACCTGAAAAATATTAACACAGTATACAGAGTGAAGAGTGTGCACAAGCTTTAAAACCTACCGGAAGATAAGAAGTATAAGTGGCAAACCCCCCTGACCTCGGAACATGTTACTCTCCGTATAATATGTATCTTCCTATCCTCCTGGTTTAAGAGTGGTTCATCTACTAACACTTAAATTATTTTGCAATAACAATATTCACATATACATATTTAAATTCTTGTCAAATTCTTACACCATGTTTAAAAAAAAGTCTTAAACCAAAACCAGTTATTAGTAAATTTGAAAAATTTATTATTAAATGAGGGTTTTGACAATATTCCTAGTCATTTAAAAAAAATACAAATATTTGAGGAAGAAAGGTTTATAAATAATAGATCAATAATACTTAAAATCTAGTCTTTATTGTACAAAACTAAATAACGTTGTTTTTTGTATAAAATTAATAATTAATTATAGTAGTATAGTATTCGATATTCAACTATAGTAGTCAAGAGGTTAGTGTGAGCTCCGTCGACTTCTTTCTAGTAGTGTTTGTATGTCCTGTACAGACAGACCTTTCGTCTCAGGAAGATAAACCGACGTAAATATAGCAGTCAATAAACTAATCAACGCAAAAATATAAAATACGGGGCCCATTCCGACCGCAGCCATTAAAGGGTTAAAGATGACTAATATCAAGAAATTCCAAATCCATCCAAGCTCTATGACCAACATGGTCATCACGCCACGCACCTAAAACATAAAATAGTATGTATACTAGAGATGAATTAACACATATTCTTAAAGAACCATCTCTATAGAAAGACCAATACTACAGACCTGTGGCAGGAAGATCTCAGCGACAATGACGAAAGGCACGATGTTGGCTCCAGAGGTGACAGTCGTGCAGTAGAGAAAAATAAGTGCTGCGGCGAGCCAGGACGGGGCCCAGTGGAGTTGGAGGTGAGAACCCAACAAGATACAGAACAAACCCGTCAACAAAGACGAATAGATCATGATAGGCTGCAAAAATATAATGATAGATTGATTTAGAAGTGTGTTACGAACATTGGAATCATATTGTACTAGTAGCTATAATAAAAACGACTACCATCTTATAAAAACTGGAAGGATATTTTTAACTCTTATTTATATGTATATAAATTTTGATAGGAATTAATTGTGACACTGAAGACATTATTAAGAATATATAACTCACTCGTCTGCCGACAACGTCGACCAGGTATGCTGCAACCAATCCGGAGAGTACATTTACGAGAGCGAACGCAATACTGGTCCAACTAGCTGACATATTAGGTAAAGTATCCTGGAATAAAAGCTGTGCATAGACTTGCACTACGATTAATCCTTGAAGTATTGAAAAACTCAGCAAAGTAAAAACGAGGAAAAATCCACGGAGCGTGGGTTTGTGTTTCCCTAAAATTAATAAAGTTCATAATATTATCTGCCTGTGGAATAAAATGTTTTTGTATTGTTACTGTAAAAAAACTTACGAATGAATTGCCATTTTGTAAGCTTTTTTGCACTCTCAGGTTTCAACGCCTCTTCTTCGGGTTGTGTGTCTGTAACGTATTAGTAAAAAAAATCATACACGGTAAGCATTCAAAGGGTCAGTATACTTTGTTAATTACTTTTCCTTTCTAGTCTTCTTCAGGAATGTTTAATGTAACAGACGGGCGAAATATTGGAGAGATTTTGAGACGCGGTGGCAAGAGGCGATAAAATTAACACAACGTGGCTTTATAACATTCTTGTCACTTGGGTAAAAAATTACAGTAGCAAGTATTATCTTAATCTAGAACAAATGCACTACCTTCACCAGTAATAATGCTGTTATTTTCTTTCTTTGAACACACACGTTAATGAATGACTGACGATAGTTCTTTCAAAACATGACTTAATATGAGTTTGTGAGCTCACAAAGTAAATGCTTTCCATGTGATATTGACAAATAAAAACAGATGAATGAGCTGCAACTTATGAAAAGAATGTGTAAAAACTTTCACAGAATTTCCGGAGACCCTCAGAGGTGCAGAACAAAAAGACATATTGTAGAGAACTGTAAAGATGCTCATTGGTGATGCGAAAATGAGTTTAGACGACAACTTTGTTCGTTGATATTGCAAAACTTACTTGAAATATTGAAATTTATTTAGGAAACAAAACTGAAGCCTCTCTGCCAAATTTAATAACGGCTCTTAAGGAATAATTTCACAGTGACTATGATAAAAAGAAAGATAAAATAAAATATTTAAAATATCCGTTGATTGAATTTAATTAAGATTAGTTCAGCAAGAAATGTGTGAAAATATTAAATATTAAATATTAAATATACAATACAAACGACCTCATGAAGAACGTCCGTAAACACTTACCGTCTAACTGTGGACTTAGCATTTTTCTTAGATTATCAATTTCTTGAAGTACTATTTTAGAGTTCGCTTTTTCAGATCTATAAAAACATATTGAATCGACTGCCTCCTGCAAGTAATGTTATATTCGAAATAAATTAAGGATTGAACATTATCATAACATAAGCGCGAATTTTACCTTTTCTAAGCCCTTTTTCATTAAATGCACCGGAGACTCTCTCACCAGTGTCAACAAAATAAAAGTGACTGTAAATATTGTTAGATAAACATAATTCACAACGTCATAGCACCAAAACCCTCCGAGAAAATATGATACGATCGTTCCGACACCGAAAAATATGTTAACTGTGGAAGTGAGAGTGCCCCGTATGCTGTCCTGCGTGAACTCATTGATGAAGTTAGGAACTATCATGAACGAGGTCCCGACCAGGCCTGACAGGAACACCGACAGCAGCACGACCTCCACTCGACGAGTGAACGACAGGATCGCCCACGATATCTGAGACATTATCAAATTAAATGGAATTTAAAAAAATCCAAACTCCCCCCCCCCTCACATTGTAGATATATTGTTGTATATATCATTATTTCACTGAAATATTAACTATTTATTTAAACTTGGGCTACCTAAACACAAGCGTGAGTTTGATTTTTTTTTCATTGCAATCTATACTGAAACGATTACTTATTGTTAAATAGATTTTTATTTTTACCATAAAAAATAATGGAATTAAAGTAGGAGACTATATTTTATAACCAAAAATTTGTATATTATTTATTGTAGGCTTGTTAGTTTAGAAATTACACACAACAAAACCTCTCTACACCAGTTTTTAAAGCGGCCGAGAAACAAGGCGACACCAAAATGTATATCTTAAGCTTATACCAGTCTCCTTACACAGAAAAAATTGACCTGAAAAACGCAACTTTAAATGTAACTTTTAAATCGACTATACATATATGGAGCCTTCGACTTACATTATTAGTTTTGATCTCCATCTCATATATCGAGAACCGGACATGCCGTAAATAAGACGACTACCTGCACTATACATCAATCACGTTCAAAAAACCATCATGATTCATTCATCGCGACTTATTCCTTTAATATCGAAATATCCTTTATTTATGATGACGTCACATAACTAACGTACAATACATGTAGTCAAAGTGTATCCAAAATTTAAGATCCATAAAGTTTCCATCACAAAATTTGTTAACAATCAAGTAGATCAAGTGGTTAATGTCAGTATTATTTACGATCCAATGAAGTCTCGTTATAGGGGTTAGGTGGATGCACTCGGTGTAGCTTAACCCCGTTCTCCGTTCAAATAAGGAAGCTGGCTACACAACTGCATAATCCCTCTCATAATTCGTATGATCAAAATTTTGTTATTAGTGCACTAAGTACTGACATAGCTTCACCTTTGCTTCTAACGGCTGCAGCCCATCGGTAAGTGAGGTATAGTAGAATATCACAAGCGCTTCAAATGCGACTAAAACCATCGGTCGGTCGGTCGGTCGGTCGGTCACTGAAGTTGTTTCTTTCTACAAAAGCAAAGAAATTACTACAGGCCTGTAATTAGAAGGATTTGGCATGTCATCCCTCTTTCTAATAGGGTGGACATTCACGACTTTTCATGGAGACAAAACGTTACAAATGGAACAAGAGAGCGATACCAGGCGCTTTAAACCTATACTCAAATTAGGAGCTTTCGCTCTTAGCACAGTCATGGGAATACTGTCGTTGCGACGAACATTTTGGTGTCGAGAGAAAACAACGTTGAACTCTCTGCTTTCTAAACAAAAGTCACATCGCGCATAGTGACTGTGCGATATTGTCTTTCGGGGGACAGTTTAACCCCGTATTTTATTGAATTTATCGCGAACGAAGGCACGAAATGTTGGCTATTTCCTCGGATAATTTACCAGCTGACCCCTGAGTTTGTGCAATGGTGTTAGAGAATAAGTGCGAAAGTTCTTCCCTCTGCAACTCGAATAAGAGATAAAAAGGACCAGGAGAAAATGATAGTCGTATCTGACAATTTTGCGGACATGCTAATTCTTTGCTCGACACATATAGTTTTATAGGAATTGGAGGCGGCTTTGGTCCGTCTGAAATCCTTTGAACACTTCACAGGAATTATTGCTCAAACTCAAAGTTAGTATCTATTTTGTTTTAAGCTGCTGCATCACACTTGTCAAATCTCAATATTTTGTCTTGAATTGCCAAAATACGAACGTTGCGAGTGGGTAGGGTGGCAAATAGGGTGGTATATATATAC